>CM029014.1:216455633-216622370 GCA_016801055.1 Panax notoginseng | reverse complement strand
TATTCCGGCTGGAATCAACAAGAAGATTGATTCAGGTGCCCTGCATTAGTTCGATCCAACAGTGATGTTAATAGAAACAGTATTAGTAGTACAAGGACCATCTCTTCCAGAGATTGTGATGGAACAGGAAGAGTTGAGTGATTCTGAGGATGAAGTTGGAGAACATGTTGAGTTCGAGTGTGAGGAGATGGCTGACTCTGAAGGAGAGGGGGGATTCGACTCTGAACAGATTGGCGCCATAGAAATTGAGGTAATTCTCGCAACCTTGTGTTATTCATCAAGTTTTGAGCATTCGAGAGTATTGCATTTATTACAGGGAAAAGGATTCTCTGCAATTTCTCTATGCTAAGCTAAAATATTTTTATGTTAGAAATATATTCTTCTCTAGTTTGATTATTTGTCTAACATTTTATCTAGTGGTGCAACACCTCTTAGATTATTTATTTTTTCAGAATATACAACAGCAATCAGTTTGGACTTTCATCTATGCTTAAAATAGTCAAGTTTAGCCACTCCTAGGTAAAGTGGTCAAGGTTTTAAACAGTGAACTGTGTGTATTATATTAGATGCTTGTTTGGTTAGAGGGCGTTGGGCGTTTAGTTTGTTTGGGAGTTCAAACGCACTCTAAAATCTTGTTTGCCTATAAACAACTTATTTCAAACAGAACTTATTTAACTCATAAACGCAGAAATGCACCAAAAGCTACTACTGCAAAAGCTAATAATCTAACAAAAACCTAGTCCTTGTCTTCACCTGCAAAGCTTATTTAGACACCCGCAAATGTGTTTCCTTCTTTTTTCCAACTTTTAAAATGACATCGTCTTATTTATTACCTAGTTACTTCTGTTCTCTACAACCGTAGGGGAGAAATAAAATTTCTACTGTTATTATTGTTGTTTAGATTTCTTCTTCATAACAAGTTCTTCCGGGCATGTAGTTTATGTCATGTTAATATACCATAGTTTGGGATTGAAGGATTTTGAAATCCCTCATCTTTAATTTGGATCATATTGGTGTTCTCTCTTTTCTCATTTATATTTTCTTTCTTTTATATTTGCCTTGCAACTATTCTGCTAAAGGTCTTTTGTTTCTTTTACCTATACCTAGGAGCTCCCTAATGTCGCAGAGGACAAAGTTCCAAGGGATGCCGATTGCAACGATCAACAACATGAACCAAAGTCCCTTCGTGAACCCAATTACAATGTTGGTTTCCGTTCAGAAGGCAGCAACGTTAAGTTGGCTATAAAGGACCAAGAGAAAGATAACCCAAGTAGTTCTTTATGCTTGAGTTTGAATTCATGTCTTCCTCCAGCTTCACAGTTTATGAAACCCAACCTTTCAGTGGCCAGAAAAAATCCAAGAGGATCGCTGGCAAAAAGCAGGTTACATCTCGTTTGAACAGATCGTGCAAGAATACAGCACCAAGTACCAAACATGTCACACCACATAAGCATGGTGCAGACATGCTGCAACAACCTAATTTGGATTCTGTTGATGTCACCCCTGCTAGGAAACCCAGGAAACGTGCACGGAGAGCTAATTCTAGCTTAAATGCAGATCAAGCCAAAAAAGGAGATGAAAGTTGCAGTACTGGTCCGGGTGTAGAGTCTGTAGACGTCTCTAATCCTGTAAATAACAATGATCGCAGCTAATAGTAGTCTGTTCTACTAGACGCCGGGCTTGTTCTAAAATGACCTTGATTACGGCTTTATTGGATGTGGCATGTACAAGGAAGGAGGTCAAGTAAATCCATGGCCGTCTCCTTCTACATATTACCAAGGGCTATAAGGGGGGTTGGTTAAATTTTTGAACTTGACCAAGAACATTGGCATGGGTTCTATTTGTCGAATTAATTTAGTTGTACATATGAATTTGAATACATCCTTAGTAATTGTAAATCAATGTTTATGAAATCCTTTTATGGTGTTTCTTTAGACAAATATATCACTTGTTGCATTACTCTCAAACTATATCTGATGAAATTTTTTGTAGAATTGTACTCGTTAACTATTTAGCTGAACAAGTCGTATTAGCTTAAGAACAAATTTCTTAAGTTTGACTTGAAGTTGACTTTATTATTCAAATCCATTCTCAGGAAAATGAAAATCTTATTTAATTTTTCTTAAAAAGCTTTTGAGCTATTAAGTCACCAAATTTAGAAGGTTGTTGAGTTGACTCAAGATTAATTAATTTGTCGTTCAAAAATATTATTATATATAAAATTTACCCTTGCTTTGCAAGATTATAAAGTTTGTATTTGCCTATTCATAAAAACTAGATGGTCAGCGGATATCATTATATTTTTCCAATCTATAGCGTCTATTTCTTCAATAGACTATCAGATATGTATTTACTTGAATAGTGTCATAATAATATTTGCTATTTTTTAAATTTTATACCAAAAAGAATTATAAAATATTTATAAAATATGTACGAGTATCAAGTGGAGGTTGGGGTTCGAGTTGTGTGTGTTGAAATTAGCAAAAAAAAATTAAAAAAAATTAAATGTACTAAGTAAATCTTTAGTATGTGAAAAAAATATTTAAAAGTGAAACAGACTGTGTCAAACTGTCACTTACTAACTTACTCATTTGCAATTGGGATGATTGAGTATTTAATAGATACGCCATCGTTTTGTCTCCTCAGCAGCTCAAGATTTGCGTTGTATCATGTATGTTGACTCCTTCCAAACCACTAACTAGGGTTTATGTTTACGTTTTTTCCACCTTCCCTGTTATTTTCAAAAGTTTTAAACTTCACAAATCTTTCGTTTACGAAGATTTTGGTCTCTATATTTCCTCTATGTTCCAACTCTGATACTTTCTCCCGTTCATTTTTTCTCGCATACAAGGGTTTATTGCTGAGATTCAACTGTTTATTTTGAAGGGTAGAGCCTTTGATGAGTTGGGTCTTGTTTAATCTATATGATTTTGAGATTGTTTTCATCCAAAAGAAGTCATCTTTTTACTCGAGGACTTCACGTAGGTAAGAAATTCATGAACCCCAGTTCTGAAGATATTGTTTTTAAGGCAATTTGTGTGAATTTAAGGCAAAAGAAATGGCAAATCTTGGAGAAAGTGTCTTCAAGTCTCACGAATTCAATAGTGAGTCGTGTGGTTCGCGAGTTTCGAAGCTCGCCAGCGCTGGCTTTCGAGTTTTTCGAAAGGGTTGGGGAGTACAAAAGCATTTCACACTCATTAGAGTGTTGTTGTACTGTGATTCATTTGATGGTAAGTTGTAAGAGATACGATGATGCATTGTTATTGATGAAAGATTTGATGCAAGCAAAAGGGTATTCCCATTTGGAGGTTTTGGGAGCATTGCTTGATGGTTATGATGCTAGTTTTTCGTGTATGGGTGTGTTTGATGCATTGGTTAGGGCTTGTACACAAATTGGGGCTACTGAGGGTGCTTATGAGGTAATTAAGAAGTTGGAATTAGAGGGGATTGGGGTTTCAATTCACGTGTGGAATAACTTCTTGAATAATCTTTTGAAGATTGACGAGGTTGGTAGGTTTTGGAAAGTGTATAATGAAATGATTTCGTATGGATATTTTGAAAATGTGAATACTTTTAATTTGATGATTTATGCTTTTTGTATGGAAAGTAAATTGTTTGAAGCGATTTCGGTGTTTTACCAAATGTTGAAGGGTGGTGTTATACCTAATGTTGTTGCCTTTAACATGATTATAGATGGAGCTTGCAAGATGGGTGACATTGAGTTGGCATTGAAGCTTGTTAGGAAGATGGGAGTCATGTCTAGGGGATTTGTTACACCCAATTCGGTTACATACAATTGTCTAATTAATGGTTATTGCAAATTAGGGGGTTTAGCAATTGCAGAAGAAGTTGGGCATGAAATGATCAAGATGGGTATTGAACCTAATGTAAGGACATATGCAACTTTGATTGATGGGTATTCTAGGAATGGGCGTATGGAGGAGGCATTTAGGCTTTGTGAGAATATGGTGGAAAATGGTTTGATGCCTAATGTTGTTGTTTATAATTCACTTATTTATTGGCTTTACATGGAAGAAGATATTGTGGGAGCTTCTTTGTTATTGTCTGACATGATCAAGAAGTGTATTTTCCCTGACCAATTCACTTGCTCTATTCTCATAGAGGGGCTCTGCAGAAACGGATATATGAATGAAGCTCTTAAATGTTGTAAATGGATGGTAGAAAAGAATCTTGTGGAAGATGCCGTCTTTTACAATGTTCTCATTAAATATATGTGCAAAAACAAAACTGGATGGAGGGCCAAGCAACTGCTTGGCAGTATGTTCATACGTGGCTTGATTCCGGACATTGTTACATATGGCACTCTGATTGATGCATATTGCAAGGAAGGGGAAATAGGAAATGCTGTTCAAGTTTACAATGATATGGTAACAGCAGATAAAGAACCCAACTTGGTAATCTATAATTCCATTTTAAATGGTTTATGCAAGGAGACTTCCATTGATTTAGTGGAGCTTATGCTAGATGAGTTAAAGAAGCTGGGGTTACTTGATGTTATAACATTTAACACTATGCTGAATGGGTATTGTAGCGGGGACAGATAGACGTGGCATTGAATTTCTTTGTGAAAATGAAGAAGGATGGGATATCAGCGAACAGAGTTACTTACAATATACTGATAAACTTCATGTGTAAGTTTAAGTTAATTGAAGAAGCGAAGGAACTTATGAAGGCGATGGTAATTCAGGACATTGCTCCAGATTGTATTACATACACAACGCTTTTAACAAATATCAGCAAGAATGGTAGTGCTAAGGAAGTGATTGAATTGCATGACTACATGGTGCTTCAAGGAGCAATTCCTGATAGTCAAACATACAAGGCCATTGTTGGTCCTCTTCTGAGAGAGGAAAGTGCCGGTTCTGTTTGAGCATCAGTAGGTGGGACTGTTCATGCATCCCCACAATTCACAAGTAGTGATTACTACTTTGTAAAGTTCTGAATTTTGGCGCATTGAATGTGGGTGAGGCTTTGTGGAAATATCAATTTCCCTTGTGGAAATATCAATTCTCTAAATGAATCCAGTATGGGAATTTTCAAGTTCAACCAATTTTTCAGTGAACCAGAAATTTCAAATTAGCATAAATGGTAAAAATTGGAGTGCAAATTTATTTTCCTAAATAAAATGCTACAAGGGCGTACTTGAATTTGTTTGAAGAGTTTGTATAAAGTACAAATTAAGTGTTTTGTAGCTTGAAACAGGGGATATAAAGTAAAAATAAGAGCATCCTTCTCGCATTGCGGCATATTCCATCAGTGGAACTGTGAAAGGATAGGCAGAATGACAAGTAAACAACTAGACTAATTAATGAGTTCAGATTTACTCTGCCCCGATTATCTCGTTTACTGTCTCATCTCTTTTATTAAATGTCTTTATTTGTTTACAAAATTAACGATGAAAATATAAATAAAAGTATTTATGATAGCAATACATAAAATGGGACAGGAGAGACCAGAAATGAGACAGTAAATTTGGACTCGGTCATTAAGAG
This sequence comes from Panax notoginseng, assembly GCA_016801055.1. Classification (NCBI taxonomy): domain Eukaryota; kingdom Viridiplantae; phylum Streptophyta; class Magnoliopsida; order Apiales; family Araliaceae; genus Panax; species Panax notoginseng. The sequence continues at coordinate 216,616,857 of CM029014.1, read as the reverse complement.
CCCTCTCATCACACATGCTCAATGATATTAACATCAACTGAATTTATGTTGAAAATTACAGTTAAGGCACCAAATTCCATTTGTAATTTACAAATCAAAACTTGCTTTCACACCCTCAAATCTTTTAACCTTCAAAACCCTTATCCCAAAACCTCATCCAAACACTCCCTCCACCTCTCATTCCTCCCTACTCCATACCAATAAAACACCCCCAATACAAACTATACATAACCATCACCATCATAAAGATAAGACTGAACAAAAAACACAAAAACAAACCAAACCCACATATCTTCTTCTCTTCCGTTGCCAATTTTTTTTGCAAAAGGCACAAAACAATGGCTTGCTCAAATCTAACCATGTGGGTATCTTCAAAACCTTCCCTTTCTGACTCTTCCCCATTGTCTTTCAGTTCTTGCCTCAACCCTCTTCAACTTTCAAACCATAATTCAACCATTTCCAACCCCTCAAGATCAACATCAGTGGCTCCAATTCACTGCAATCTTCGCGAGCTTCGTGAGCGTATAGACTCAGTAAAAAATACCCAGAAGATTACCGAAGCTATGAAGCTTGTTGCTGCTGCAAAAGTGAGAAGAGCACAAGAAGCTGTGGTCAATGCAAGACCATTTTCAGAAACACTTGTGGAAGTCCTTTACAGCATCAACGAGCAGCTCCAAACAGAAGACATTGATGTTCCACTTACCAAAGTTAGGCCTGTAAAAAAGGTAGCTTTGGTGGTTGTCACAGGCGATCGCGGTCTGTGTGGCGGTTTCAACAATGCAGTCATCAAAAAAGCAGAAGCCAGGATCAGGGAATTAAAAGCACTTAATATTGAATACACTGTTATTAGTGTTGGTAAAAAGGGTAACTCGTATTTTCAGCGTAGACCTTATATACCAGTAGATAAATTTCTCGAAGGGAGCAATCTTCCAACAGCAAAAGAAGCTCAGGCAATAGCAGATGATGTTTTTTCACTATTTGTGAGTGAAGAAGTAGACAAAGTTGAGCTTTTGTACACGAAATTCGTGTCGTTAGTTAAGTCTGATCCTGTGATTCATACCTTGCTACCCTTGTCACCGAAGGGAGAAATTTGTGACATAAATGGGACTTGTGTTGATGCAGCAGAAGATGAGTTCTTCAGGTTAACAACCAAAGAAGGAAAATTGACTGTGGAGAGAGATGTTGTGAGGGCTGAAACTGCTGAATTTTCGCCTGTTTTGCAATTTGAGCAAGACCCTGTTCAAATTCTTGATGCTTTATTGCCTCTTTATTTGAACAGCCAAATTTTAAGGTCATTGCAGGAATCACTAGCGAGTGAGCTTGCTGCTAGGATGAGCGCCATGAGTAGTGCAACTGATAATGCAAAAGAACTGAAGAAGAACTTATCGCAACTTTACAATAGGCAGCGCCAGGCTAAAATTACAGGGGAGATATTGGAGATTGTTGCTGGAGCAGATGCTTTAGTCTAACAAGTATATATAGTTCTCTCTCTTTTCTTTCCTCATGTAATTTTTGTGGGTAATTATTGTTCATTCAATTATGCTTGTTTTAATAACAATTAAGCAGAGTAGACACTTTCTAGTTGTAGTTCTCGGTTGTTTACAAACTTTGTGTATGATGAGAACTGAATGTATTGCGGGACATGAGCATTTTACTCATCTTTATATATATTAATTGTACCTATCAAAGAAAAAATAAATACAACCTTGTAGCTAAATTATCTGATGACAACATTCTCAATAGGTACATACATATTATAACACATATATATGTCTTTTTTGTTGCCGGGCTTTGGATCCACCGCTGGGACTTTGGACCTGCACAAGTAACAAACCGATGTAACCCGACATTGTCATTGAGGAAACGTCTCCGGCGTGAGACTAAGTAACTTGCACAGGTGAGAGAATGAGTGTTAACAATGGAGGTTGCAAGAGTTAAGAGAGAGAAAGCTACCTTGTGCAAGAGGCTATTTATAGAAGGAGTTTGGTGCCAAAAGTTGGCGCCCAAAGGCATCTGACAAGGCCACATGTCCTCTGTCACGTGTCGGTATGTCTGTGGTGGTTGGGGAGATATTCTTTGTTATTCTCAAAAGCACAAAAAGATTTAGAAGGGGAATATATTTTATAAAACTTTTGGTTTAGGAAATTATTATCAATGTTAATCTTCTAAACTGCGAGTTGGGATATTCAACTAAGGAAAGATAATCACTCAGAGTACTGTTCACAAAGAACCTTTTTGCAACTGATTCACTAAGAATCACTCAAGTCACACATACTTGGATTACACTGATCACAATTACAAAGGAATTGAATGATTTGAGGCGCTGCTAAGTAACGTTAAACCTTAGTAGCATATAAGATTTATAAATCGTAGATTGAGTAGACTATGAGCTTAGACAAGCAGCACTTCGACTTAATCAATTTTTCTCCTTTTGTTTTATTTGATTGTTTGAAGTTGCTCGCCTTTTATAACTTCACATTGGGATCTTCCCGTTGTGATTTGATTGTTATTCCATTCTAACTTGGACATCTGTCGATATCTAATTATTTGACTTTGAAATGCTGTCGGCTAGGACCACTTTAGATTTTTTTTTCATCGTACTCTGCCAGGTACAGATGTAGCCACGTGTTTTTGTTCGTAGCAGATATATACGACATTGTCATAACTTGTCAGAAGAGATGAATTCTGTGATTATGCTTAATCGCAAAGTTATATATTTGATAGTAGAGTGACTTACCCTTGAAGGCTTGACTCTAAGATCTGAATGCTCTACGATACTTCTTATTTTTCAACTCTACGATCAGTTTTCAAATTTAGATTTTGAATAATACATTTACATTAAAGAATGGATCAACCTAACAAATTTGATTCATACACCAAGTCATTTTACATAATAGTCTTTTTGAGGACTTTACAAAAGCTAATGTTTTTACAAATATACATTAAGTTCTTATTTCATCATCAAATCAAATATATGCAATAATCTCTCTCTTTTTGATTATGTGATAGGCACCGTCATTGATGAGCGTGTTGTACATTAAATACCTTGCAAATGTTGGTCGGCCATTTGGGTTGACACTTCGGCAAGAACCGAAGTTCGGTAGCCAAAGACTGGGATGTAGTTTTATTATTATGCTGAAGATGTTATATCCTATCAATATATATATATATATATATATATATATATATATATATATATATATATAAAAGTTCAAATAATAGATTATGGAAAAAGTACATATTCATGATTAAAACAGAGAAATGGGATTTTGCCAGAAAAGAAAGAAGAATGCTTAGGAAGCTGCACCCGTCAAGTTCCACTATTTTTGAGAGAAGTTTGAACGAAGATCAAACGGAATAGATAAGCTAAGCAAACCCTATTCCCTGTTACTATCTTTATGCCTATTCTCTTTTATTAGTAAATTTTAAAGAAATAGGTGAATCAATAGTTCAAGACAATTGATTTTAATTTGAATGGAGTGTCATTTAAGTCTTAATTATTATGAACTTCCAACTAGAAAACTATGAAGTAGTGAAATCTGAACAAAAGAGATGGTAAAGTAAGATGATCTTGTTCAATAGAACAATCACATAAACCAACATAATTAAATCTAACAACATATATATTAAATTGGTGAAAGCAGTGTTACCTGAAATACGGTTCGTTTAAGTTCGTGAACCAGATACAAATACTATATAGACTAAAACGTGCATCGTACACTAGGCTGACTCTATGTGAATGCATATAGTAAGTAATTTTATTAGAATCTAAATGTAATAAACATAAGTTTTGTAGAGATATTTAATGACTCACTAAGTTTTGATTTTTTAATAAATAATATAATACAAATGTGATGTTTAAGAGAGTATTGATACATAAGACTATTATGTTTAGGTATACAAGTACCAATACGCAATTCACAAGGTTAATTACCCCATATCTTGGAGTTTTAAATTGTAGGGGAAAAAATGAGTGAGTAGTTTTTTTATAGAAGAGAAAAGAAAGAAAATAAATCTGGCTAAAAGGGCAAAAACATTTAATATATTTGAGCATAGGATATTTAGTCAGATATGTCAAGTAATTTCAACTAATTAATGAGAATCTCAAAATTCATTGTTCCTTTCAATCATATTGATACACATAATTGAACAAGTTAAAAATGTCTATTTCTGATATCACAATATCAGAAAGACAATGTCAAAAGTTGAAATTACATGTGATATTTTGATATTTTAACTTGTTATTCAAAGTTAGAGTATCCTTCAAATAATTATACAACTGGAAGGTTGTATTAATTAATTCTTGTCCACTATTATTCTATTACAATTAGTTACTCCCTCCATTCTTTAATATAAGTCGTTTTAGAATTGTGCACAAGTATTAAAAAAATGATTGTATAGTATTAAATATAATATCAATTGTCTATATTGTCCTTGTATTGAAAAAAAAGTGTTATTTATTGGGCAAAAAATAGTGAGAGAACCAAAGTTATATTTAATACTTGGGGTAATATTGGAAACTAAGCAATTAATGTTTACTTGAAATTTTTAAACGACTTATATTAAAGAACAAAAAAACACTCCTCTAAAACGACTTATATTAATGAACTGAGGGAGTATCTGTTAATACAAGGAGCGTAGAAGTATAATTATGATTATTGTTCAATAACAAGTTAAAGGGAACAAGAAGCCCCAACTTGCTAATGTTTTTGTAAAAAGATATGCTAATGGTTTGATGAATGAGATTCTGTTGAATTTGCTCTCCCTAATTCTATATGATCAATATTTTGTAGAATGAATTAACTATTAATAGAATCAGGGTCGGTCTTGAGTTTTTAATGGCCTAAAGCCGACAACAAAAAATTTTGGGCCTATTTCATTGGATATATTTTGTGTGGTCTTTTAAATTTAAACTGACGTGGGCTGGTCTCTTTTGTTTGGGTATATATATACATAACACAAATAACTCTTAGAGACCCTAAAGATTTATCAATTTTAATGGGCCTAAAGCCCGGACACCTTGGGCTTTAGCCCATGACCGGTGTTGAGTAGAATTAAAAAGCAGATAAACGGTTTGTAATTAATTAGTTATGGAGGATAAAGTGTCAATTAATCTTGTCAATTTTCATTTCCAACACTTTGTAAATGTGATGTCAAACAAATTTTCTCCTCAAAAAATAATAAAAATAAAATTCCTTTCTATCTGTAAGTGTGTTCATCAATGGAACCAATGTTCTGTTGGCAAAGCCACCAGAAATATAGCAGAGCACGGAGAACAGTACTCTCTTATCTGCAATGATTGTTTTAATTAATGTAAACTTACTCCGATTAGGTTTGATATTTATTAAATGCACTACCAATTAAAAATGTTTTCTAAAGTAGTCCAAGGGTAAATTCTAGTGAACTTCTGAATCCTCAAAATTGTAATACCCCTGACCGAATCTAACTAAACTTCTGATTTACTTTGAAAACCAAAACTAGAAACTTAATCCACTTCCTTTAAAGACAGTTCAGACTTCAGACTTGGCTAAACAAATTTACTTATATTTCTTAAGTATTAATCCCATGAACTGATTAATCATATTTCATGTTAACACTTAAACTGATAACTCAGCTTGAAGAGAATAAAGCTCCAAATACATCAACTGTTAGAAGAGTAATTAAGCAGTTAGAAGAGTATGTGGATCACAAGATTATTAAAACGAAACATTAAAAGAGATTCAAGAGATGCATTAAATTTTCTGAAAGAAGATGAAACTCTGTGTTATTAAAAGGAAAAATTTATGCCGTAAAGATTCCTAACTACCAGCTTCTTTTACTACTGAGTTTATCTTTTAATCCATGCATCTTTCCAGCCAAATGATTGTTCAAACTTACAGTTTCAGGCAGGATCGGAGTGCTTATGGAATCAGAAACTTTCTTATGGTTCAAACATTGGGGGGGAAAATTACAGTTAAGAAACACAGAAGGAAATATAAAATGAATAGAAGTTGAATCAGCAAATTGGGGAACCAAATCTATAGAGCCAATTGCCCAAGCCTGTGTATGATCTTCCCATGTGACGAAATCTAATCAAATTGTAAAAACTACTACCTTAATTCACCCATAAAACTTTAGAAGCTACAGACGCAACACAAAAATTAAATTTACTTTTTATTGAACTATATGTACTATATATGCGTACGCTTTTTTAATAGGAGTACCAAATTCTGTTTTTTACAAAATAATATGACAATGAAAATCTATATGATCAAGAGTTGCAAAACTTCATACATGTGAGTAAATTGCCACCAAATTATAGAAAATTTACCAGAGAGATTTTTAGCTGTCGGTATGCCACAGACAAAACTGTCAGAGAGATTTTATTTTTCTTAAAATTATTAATAGTTGTTAGTGAACCAAAATTGACCATTAAAAAATATAATTATGCTACTTTTTAATTTATTTATGATGTTAGAAATTAATTAATTAAAATGCTACATAACTAATTTTTTAACAGCCGACCGTTGTCATCTTTTAACTATTTTTTTTTTAATTTTGATGAGTTTTAGAATTTATCAAGATTCGTATATATCATATATTATATCTATATAATATAAAATATATACAATATAATATTAAAAATCAAAATTTATTGTTTGATTTTTCAAAGTCATAACGAGATATTCCTATAATAAAAGTTTGTATAATTTATCTAATTTTTAATAAATTTAGTGAAAAAAATAATAAACGGTTTATAATTTTAATAATTATATTTTCTAAAATTATTAGATTAATTTGCGACTTTTGAATTTTCCATAAATTCTTTCTAGTAATTTCGTTGTTAGACGGGTCATCTACGTCAATATCTATATTTGTAGAGCTAATATGTATTTTCGATTCCATTGGTAGATTTCTAATGTGGCCTTCAAACAAGCACAAAAAGTGTCCACAACAGCAAACAATCTAAACGAAAAAGATAAAAGAAATTTGTTAGTATCACACAACATGAATACTGATTACTGACGAAAAAAAAACATTTCGACAAATAATTATTTCTTTTTTATTTTTCTTCTTATTGCAAACTTTTTGCAAGCTTGTAAATCATAACTACATAACTGAAAACTGAATAGTACGCTAGTATGAACTGAAGCAATGCATTACATTTTATGTATTTAAAGGCCAATCAGAAATCTATGTTACATAACAATACAAATTATTAACAGCAATCATAAAAAAAAACCTGAAAGACAAAACACATTGAGAAAGAGTACCATCAAAAATTTGACAAGAAACCCAAATTAAATTGTAATGATACAGATGACTAAGGGGTGTGACGCCTCCAAAATAGGTATACATCACCCATTCTGAGTCGCCAAATACATGGTACATAATACAAATACAAACTTAAATATACAACATGAGCTGTGAGTTTTAATACAAATAATGTCTTCTAGACAGTATTCAAACTCAAAATAAGTCCTCAATACATTTATTATCACACTATTTCACAAAATAGTGAAGACTACTAATGTAAACATCTGGACCGTCACTCCGTTCCCCGGCTAGTCCCAACTATATTCTCATTTTCTGAAGAGAACAATGAAAGCAAATGGTGAGCTCAACTAGCCCAGTAAGAAATATTATGACTAAGATAATACATAATAAATTATCGTTAGCCTTCAACAGTGTTAAACTGATAAAATACAATAGAAATCAAGTTTAACTACAGCGGAACAAACAATCCATTAGAAGAATCAAGTAGAGCATGAAATCTATTATCTTCTATGATTTAAAAAGTTTATCATCAATTTTATCGCTGAGACTCAGCTTAATAAATAATCCACATGATTGAATCACCTCTGCACTACGGCCAAGGATATTCATTAGTATCATGACCACAAATTATCCATGCACTACGGGCCAAGGATATCCGTATTTTCATCAATGGTCATGATCATGCCAACAACTGTCCATTAATGCACTATGGGCCAATGAGGACTTTTACCACATCATTTATAACATTACGGTCATGATTATACCGAATAATCTCTGGTCATAATCATACCAAGTCCATCTATGCACTACGACCAAAGATGACTTTCATAACAATATAAGCATGAGGATGATGACAATGATATAAGAATTCAATTAAAAGAAAGCAAAGGATAAATTTTTAAAGATTTATAATTTAATTTATCCAGAATTCAATAATGTCCAAATTGTCAACATGATACTGCTTTGTGGAGTAAAATTCAAGAATAATATTGTATCAAAAATGATTTGGACCGAAAAGAAATCAATTTTTATCATAAATAGTACCCTGGGTGAATAGTAATCGAATGAATAGTACCCCGTGAATAGTAACTTTGAGAATAGTAATCTCGTGAATAGTACTCCGATATAAAAAAGTTAAAACTAATCAAGAATGCTCAGAATAATATTTTCATGAAAAGATACTGGATGAAGCGCAAATGTGAAGGATATTCTACTAATTTTATGGAGTATAGAATGCAAAACTTTAACAAAAGAAGTATAGAATTCGGAATCTGAAACGAAATAATATTACTTACATACTACAGAGTATGGAAGAAAATATTATTTCATATGAATATTGAACAAAAATAACATCCCTTACCTTAACAAAATGAGTATTCCGACTGGTAGGGCGGAGATATTCTTGAAAAAAACTTGAACTGTTTACTACGCTCAAAACTTCCTTAAACTCTAAAGAAATACGCTCAATATTATAGAAGAAGAATTCTCTTATTCTGGTGTGATTTTCAATTCTAACTAAGCATCCTATTTATAAGAGAATGGAAGGGGTACTGTTAAAAAGTTTCACGGACGAACAATCGAAAAAATTCACAGGTCGAATTCTGTAACTTCACATACGCCCATTTTTTTTCAAATTAAGAATATAATATTCAAGTAAAACAAAACTTATATAATATATATATATATATATATATATATATATATATATATATATATATTTTACCTGCCATATACGGCAATGAAGAAATGGGGATCTCACCAAATTTAGTTTCCATATATCATCAGCTCAAGTCCGTGATATACAAAGAAGCAACTTTCACAAAAAAACAAGTAGCATAACCATTATATCATTTATATAATATATATCTATATAACACACCCGTGATAATATTTGCTCCCCCCAAATGTCACTTTCATCATATATATATATATATATATATATATATATATATATATATATATATATATATAACACTATTTGAAAATGAGTAAGTGGGGGGGGGGGGTCCAAATAATACGCCAAAATTTACAATAATTACTTTATAAAAAAAATCTTCTCAATATTTTTAACAACCTTTATTCATATTATTATAACTCGCAATATTAACAACCAGATCGTTCTCAGGAAAGAGGGGGCTTTTCGATAAGGATTTCTCCATATTGGAGCGCAATTAGGTGACCAAACCACTTTCCTCGATAGAACTTTCTAGACATTGTTAATTATGAAGATAATAATATGAATAACTTGTCATCTAAATTATTGATTTAATAAAATATCGACAATAATTGAATCAAATAACGTGAGATACTATGCAACAATTACTATAGCAATAATTGAATAAAAGTGAGTGACTTCTCACATAAGCATCAATAATCAATACCGTGTGCTACTATGCAATCACGCGTATTACTGTACTTTTAACATTGGGTATTTCAACAGTTAACGGTAAAACTTTCGCCGTTATTTTTATAAAAAGATATTTTTGTCGTTTTCTCAATCCGAAAATAATTCAGCTGTGGGGTCCACCAATGATTGTGCCGTCGTACGAATATTTCCTATTAAAGCGAATATTCCCCGACCAATCGAATATAATATAACAACTTGCGTATTTTGCAAAATTTATAAATATTACCCACAACTATAACATTATATCAAATCCACACCATAATATTCAAAAAATATAATTCGAGAAAAAAATTCATCTTTATTCATAAAAGTTAGGGTCTTACAACCTCCCCTTCTTATGAAATTTTGCCCTCGAAATTAGGGTACGTACCTGGTATATCGAAGAGGTGAGGATACCTTGATTTCATTTCAGATTATAACTCCTAGGTCATTTCCCAAACATCATGGTTTCTCCATAAAATTTTGACTTGAGGTATAACTTTGGAGCGTAGAATATGTTCCTTCTTATTCAAGATTTTAACAGAAACCTCTTCATACATTAAATCTTTTTCTATTTCGTCTGGTTCTAACTCAATAATGTGGTTCGGATCTTCCACATATTTACGTAACATGGATATGTGAAAAACGTTATGAACACGAGACATACTTGGCGGTAAAACGAGTCTATAGGCCACAGTTCCTACTCGGTTAAGGATTTCAAATGGGCCAATGAATCGAGGATTGGGCTTTTCTCTCTTTCCAAATCTCGTAACTCCTTTCCATGGAGCAACACGTAATAGCACATGTTCTCCAATATTGAATTTCACGTCCTTCCGATGAAGATCAGCATAACTCTTTTGACGATCTTGTGAGGTTTTTATACGTTGCCGAATCATTTGAATCTTTTCCGTAGTCATGCGTACCAACTCCAGTCCCAACAACGTTGCTTCACCCACCTCATCCCAGTATACTGGAGAACGACACTTTCTTCCATACAACGCCTCAAATGGAGCCATGCCGATACTTGCTTGATAACTGTTGTTGTAGGAGAATTCTACTAATGGCAAGAACTTGTCCCAACTTTCTTTGAAATCAAGGACATAGAGTCTTAATAGATCCTTAAGAGTTTGAATAGTCCTCTCTGACTGTCCGTCCATTTGAGGATGATACGCCGAACTAAATCGTAAATTCATGCCCATAATTTTTTGCAAACTAACCCAAAATCGTGAAGTGAATCTTAGGTCTCGATCATAAACTATGGATACTAGCATACCATGCAATCTTATAATCTCATTTATGTAAATACGAGAAAGACGTTCAAGTGAATAAGTTTCTCGTATAGGTAAGAAATGAGCAGACTTGGTCAATCTATCAACAATGACCCAAATTGCATCTATGCCTTGAGAAATCTTGGGAAGACCAATAACAAAATCCATGGTAATGTGCTCCCACTTCCATTATAGAATTTCAAGTGGTTGCAATGGACCTTTTGGCACTTGATGCTCCGCCTTGACACGTTGACAAGTTAAACACCTTGAGATAAACTCCGCTATCTCTCTCTTCATATTGCTCCACCAAAATGTATGTCGACGATCACTGTGAAGCCCCCAAAATAGGTCCAATCCACCCAACTTATTCTGAGTCGCCAAATACATAGTACAGAAAACAACTACAACTTCATTATTACAATTGTCGTGCAAAATACAACAACACATATGATGTGAGTTTTGATACAAGTATATACCAACTGTGACTCTCATTCTAACCTTGGATAGCACGTCACAATGGCACCTTACATAAAGGTATAGTCAATAACTGTTTTAGAAATTAAAATCTTCAAAAAATGCTCAAGGAAACCTTCGTACATGGGAGGCCATGCTTCTAAGTTATAATAGATATTATATGACTGGAGAATTATCCTTGGTTGATCCAATAGACCCCCTAAAAAATGAGAAGATTACTATCATGTTTTTTCCAATGGAGAGTCTTCTCTTGACATATAATTATCTCCATTGCCTGCAATTGAGAATTATATCTCAACCAAACTCCAAGATTATATAGGTAGTGCTCGTAGATATACTCAGCAAGTGGATGTGCACAACCTTGTCTTATAATAACATGAGGTTGTATGTCATTAGACATCTTGTATGATAATGGCAGAACACCCTTCCAAAGTTGGGTTCGCCTCACCCTATTTGATTCATCAAATATAACTATTAAATGACGTATAAAATACAACACACTTATCTAAAGTTCTCAATAAAATTATTTTCATACTGTTTAGGGAGAACCTCAACAGCTATAGACCACCGTTCTATTCCCCTGTTACCCCCGCTCGACCCAGCTACACTTTTATTACCTGAAACATCAAAGATCATGGTTATACCAAATCACAGTTCCTGTTCATAATCATACTAATAAATTTATCTTTGCACTACGGGCCAAAGATATTCATTAATAGTTCATTTTTGCACTATAGGCCAAAGATATTCAACAACAGGTCATCTTTGCACTACGGGCCAAAGATATTCATCAACAATTCATCTTTGCACTACAGACCAAATATATTAATATCTCAAAGAAATATATAATCATTTCAGAATTTATATAAACCATAATTATAACCATGTTGATCAATTCACCTTTGCACTTAAGCTAAAAAATTCAATTATAAATTCAATGGTCATGATCATACCAGTCAATAATTCATCTTTGCACTACTGGCCAAAGAGAACCTATATTCACGATCATACCAATAATCTACCCATCTTTACACTCAAGTCAAAGAGAAATTTCATTACCAGGATTATAAAAATGTTATATATAATAATAAAAATAATATAATCAACAACTACATTTAATTTCAAGAGTAAGATTCATAAATCAATGATAATTTGGTCAGAAAAAGAAAGCAATTTTGTCGTGAATAGTATTCGTGAATAGTAACTCGAGAATAGTAACTCGTGAATAATAACCTGTATTCGTACATAGTACCGTATACGTAAATAATGTCGTATACGTAAATAGTACCATATACATGAATAGTGCCGTATACGTGAATAATGCCGTATACGTAAATAGTAACTCCGACACGAAAAGGTAGAAGTTCCACAATAAAATTCATACCAATATTTCGGCATAATGATATTGAAGAAAATAATATCATTTACGAAGAAAATAACATCCCTTACCATCCCCTACAATCCCTTACCTCAAAAGAGCAGCACTTCTGACTGAAATATTGGATATGACACTGAGGAAAATTTGTACTGAATAACAACTCTCAAAGTATTTAAATACTCACAAAATACGCTCGATAATATAGAGAGAATGAAAACTTATGTTTTTGGTGTAATTTTTAATTCTAACTCAGCACCTTATTTATAGAAAAATGCTAGAACGCCAAAGCAGACTTGACCTGCTACCAGATGGCTTTACCTGCAACTATTCCCACCCACCACTTTTAAAATAAAATTTCAGCACATTTTCTTCACCAACCAAAGGTGGGGCCCACCAATTATAGAAATTTCCAAAATATTTTATCATTTAAACAATAATCAGAAACTTCAATAATTCATAATAAATAGCCCTTTTATCAGAAAAATGAAAATCAAATTCTCTACAACATTGCAGAAGAAAGTTTTTCCAAATTCCAAACAGAAAATAATCGAAATCTATATACGGACGATTTTCAACACCTCTTAAAATTCATAACAAATCATACGTTAATTTTTAATGGTTCAAAATTTGTGGACATATACTCAACTTATATATGTATAACATATCCAAAAATCACAACGATCCAACGGTTGGATCAAAATTATAACTCACGCAATAGAGCTTAAGAACACTGATTTGATTTTCGGACTATAAGTCCCTCGTACCAGTCACACTCAAACCGTCACCACGAAAAATGCACAATGAATTTTTTGGTGATTCCAATTTCTACGTTTAGCTTACTTCCAGGGCTTTCTTTTGATATATGTCTCATCTCCTAACTCATTATATACAAAGAGTTATAGATTTTACAAAATCAAGTAATAAACTAATTTTATGAAAATTTCCAAATTTCGTTCTTTATTTCGACAAAATACTAATAAAACACCTCAGCATTAATTCCTTTATTTATATCCATATAAAAATATATATTTCCTTATCATATAAATCAATAATGACAACCAGGCCGTTCCCAAGAAAGAGGGGGCTTTCCGATAAGGATTTTTCCTTACTGGCGCGCAATTAGGTGACCAAATCTCTCCTTGACAGAACTTTCTCGACATTACCAATAATGCTATCTAATAATATTATTCAAATAATATGAATTATTGATCTGATAATGAAAAATACTGTGCAGTGATAATTATTGAAACAACAATAATATAAAATATCAACGCAGTAATTATTGAACCAATAAAATAAAATATTAAACAGTAATTACTGTAACAATTATTGAGTAATGCCTTCATACGTAAGAATCAATAATTCAAAAATACTGTGCAATACTGTGTGCTACTGTGCAACCATGCGTATTGCTGTATTTTAACCACTAGGTAATCCAACAGTGTTAACGGTAATAATTACACCGTTATTTATAAAAACTCAAACTTGTCATTTTCTTTATTCGACAGTTATTCTGTTATGGGGCCCACAAATGGCTGCGCCGTCGTACGAATATTCCACGACTAAACGAATATTCTCCGGCAACAATAAGTATGTTATAGCCACTTGCTTATTTTGAAAAAAATTCATATATCACCCTTAACTTTAACTTTTTATCAATTTAACCATTTACTGAATAATAATTATAAGAAAAATTGAATACTTTTATTTCATAAAATTTGGGGTTTTACAATCATGATACATTTTGGTACTCCCAAGATGGATTGCAAACGGTGTGTTGTGCGCTTCCATCATGATTTTATACTTTAAATCAGGGTTGTTAGGAATACAAAGTCTGGAGTTGACTCGAAGTATTCTTTCTTCATCGATTCTTGCTTCCGAGATAGCACCTTCTTGCACTTTCTTCCTCATACGCATCAGCTTCAGGTCTTTAACTTAAGCAACTTTAAATGTATCGATTAAAGTCAGTTCTACTCGTATATTTGCCATCATCACGTGGGTCCCTGGAGTCTTTAACTCTATCTCCATCCTTTGCAAGTCATACAAAATGGGCCTTTGCGTTGACAATAACGCACTCGTACCTGCATATGATCTTCTACTAAATGCGTCAGCTACCACGTTTGTAAGACCCCAACTTTTTTGATTAAAGAATAATTTTTCTCGAAATATATTTTTGAATATTATGGTGTGGATATGATATAATGTTATAGTTATGGGTAATATTTAGAAAATTTTGCAAAGTAAGCAAGTTGACAGAACTTTCTAGACATTGCCAATAATACTATCTAATAATATTATTCAAATAATATGAATTATTGATCTGATAATGGGAAATACTGTGCAGTAATAATTATTAAAACAACAATAATATAAAATATCAACGCAGTAATTATTGAACCAATAAAATAAAATATTGAACAGTAATTGCTGTAATAATTATTGAGTAGTGCCTTCATACGTAAGAATAAATAATTCAAAAATACTATGCAATACCGTGTGTTACTGTGCAACCACGCGTATTACTGTATTTTAACCACTAGATAATCCAACAGTGTTAACGGTAATAATTACGCCGTTATTTATAAAAAATCAAACTTGTCATTTTCTTCATCCGACAGTTATTCTGTTATGGGGCCCACAAATGACTGCGTCGTCGTACGAATATTCCACGACTAAATGAATATTCTCCGACAACAATAAGTATGTTATAGCCACTTGCTTATTTTGAAAAAAAATCATATATCACCCTTAACTTTAACTTTTTATCAATTTAACCATTTACTGAATAATAATTATAAGAAAAATTGAATACTTTTATTTCATAAAATTCGGGATCTTACAATCATGATACATTTTGGTACTCCCAGGATGGATTGCAAATGGTGTGTTGTGCGCCTCCATCATGATTTTATACTTTAAATCAGGGTCGTTAGGAATACAAAGTCTGGAGTTGACTCAAAGTATTCGTTCTTCATCGATTCTTGCTTCCGAGATAGCACCTTCTTACACTTTCTTCCTCATACGCATCAGCTCCAGGTCTTTAACTTGAGCAGCTTTAAATTTATCGATTAAAGTCAGTTCTACTCGTATGTTTGCCATCATCACGTGGGTCCCTGGAGTCTTTAACTCTATCTCCATCCTTTGCAAGTCATACAAAATGGGCCTTTGCGTTGACAATAACGCACTCGTACCTGCATATGATCTTCTACTCAATGCGTCAGCTACCACGTTTGTAAGACCCCAACTTTTTTGATTAAAGAATAATTTTTCTCGAAATATATTTTTGAATATTATGGTGTGGATATGATATAATGTTATAGTTGTGGGTAATATTTGGAAAATTTTGCAAAGTAAGCAAGTTGATATAAAATATTCGTTGTGTTAGTGAATATTCGATTGGTCGGAGAATATTTATTTTAACAGAGAATATTCATACGACGACACAATCATTGGTAGACCCCACAATGAAAGTTTTGTCGTAGTTAGAAAACGACAGAAAAATCTTTTTATAAAAATAACAGCGGTAGTTTTACCATTAAACTGTTGAACTACCCAGTGGTAAAAGTACAGTAATACGCGTGGCTGCATAGTAGCATACGGTATTGATTATTGATGCTTACATGAGAAGTCACTCAGTTATACTCAATTATTGCTACAGTAATTGTTGCATAGTATCTCACGTTATTTGATTCAATTATTGTCACATTATCATCTGCATAATATGTGATGCCCCCAAAATAGGTATACATCACCCATCTTGAGTCGCCAAATACATGGTACAGAAATCAAATACAAACTTCTTTAATACAACTATCGTGTAAAAATACGATAAAACATGGCTGAGTTTTTAAAACGAATATTGTCTTCTAGACAATATCCACACTCAATGAAGTCCTCATTACAATTATTATCACACTATTTCACAGAATAGTGAGGACTACTAAAGCCACTTATCCTGGACCATCACTCCATCCCCCGACTTGTCCCAGCTCTATTCTCATTTCTTGAAGTGAACAATGAAAGAAAAGGGTAAGCTCAACTAGCCCAGTAAGAAATATTATGACTAAGATAATGCAGAATAAATTATCATTAGCCTTCAACAGTGTTAAACTGATAAAATACAATAAACATCAAGTTTAACTGCAGCGGAATTAGCAATCCATTAGAAGAGTCAAGTAGAGCATGATATATACTATCTTCTATGATTTAAAAAGTTTTTCATCAATTTTATCGCTGAGACTCAGGTTAATAAATAAACCACATCATCGAATCACCCCTGCACTATGGGCCACGGATATTCATGTAATCATCAATGGTCATCATTATACCAAATAATCCCTGGTCATAATCATACCAACAACTGTCCATCAATGCACTACAGGCCATTGAGGACTTTTACCACATTATTTGTAACATTACGGGTCACGATTATACCGAATGATCCATGGTCATAATCGTACCAATCAACAGTCCATCTATGTACTTAAGCCAAAAATGACTTTCATCACAATATAAGCATGAGGATGATGACAATGATATAAGCATTAATCAAACGAAATCAAGGATAAATTTTAAAGACTTTAAATTTATCCAGAGTTTAAAAATATCCAAATTGTCAATATGATACTACTTTGTGGAGTAAAATTCAAGAATAATATTCATGTATCAAAAGTAATTTAGACAGAAAAGGAATATATTTTTTGGGTGAATAGTACCCTGTGAATAGTACTTCAAAAATAGTACCCCGTGAATAGTACCCTGACATGAAAAGTGTCCCAAATACCGGAGTGAATAATATTTGGGTGAATTGTAATCAGGTGAATAGTAACTCGTGAATAGTACTCCGGCATGAAAAGTGCCCCGAATACCCAAGCGAATAATATTTGAGTGAATAGTAACCGGGTGAATAGTAACCCATAAATAGTAACTCATGAATAGTATTCCGGCATGAAACGATCAATAATTATTAAGAAAGCTCATAATAATATTTTCATGAAAAGATACTGGATGAAGCACAAATATCTAGGATATTCTACTAATTTCATAGAGTATAGAAGCAATACTTTAACATAATGAGGGTATAATCAGGAATATGAAACGAAATAATATTACTCACATACTACAGAGTATGGAAGAAAATATTATTTTTACGAATACTGAAAAATATAATATCCCTTACCTCAGAAGAATACTGGATACTGGAATAGTGAGGTTGCAAACTTCTCTTCTTCTTTCTCTCTATAGATTCTCTCTATATAGCTTCTCTCTCTATAATTGCTCTTGTGAGACTTAGTGAATTGGTGAAAATGAAGGAAGAATGAGCTTCTATTTATAGAAAAATATAGTTTCGATAGTTGCACGTTTTGGGGCTCGAAATATTATAGTATAATACCTTCATCTTTTTCTTCATTTTTAATTTAGTCCTGCAAGTATTATCAAACTTACACCACCTCCCCTAATAGTATATCATGTGAATCAATAGTTAAATCATGTGACTCAATAGTTCTATACATGTGAAAATACGAATTACAGTATAGATACCTCCATTTTTAACTTAGTCATGCAAGTATTATTAATCTTGCACTACCTCCCCTAATAGTACATGAATGTGAATCAATAGTACACACATGTGAACAAATAGTTATAAGCATATGAATTAATATCTATTAATTGCTTATTTATCCGATTAATTACCCGATTGGTCAGTATAACTTCCAGACATCAATTATTATCGAAATAAATATCGATTTCCACTAACACTAATAATTCCAACACAATGAAACTATCAATTTCATCTTTAATCAATACGAACTTATTCATCATTAATATTATAACACACAATATTTAACAACCAGGTCGTTCACAAGAAAGTGGGGGCTTTTCGATAAGAATTTCTCCTTATTGGCGCGCAATTAGGTGACCAAACCTCTCCTTGACAAAACTTCTAGACATTGTCAATATTGTAAATAATAATATGAATAACTTTGTCGTCTCAATTATTGATTTAATAATATAAAATATTATGCAGATGATACTGTGACAATAAATGAATCAATAATACGAGAGATATGATGCAACAATTACTGTAGCAATAATTGAGTATAACTGAGTGAATTTTTACGTAAGCATCAATAATCAATACCGTGTGCTACTATGTAATCACGCGTATTACTGTACTTTTACTACCGGGTAGTTTAACAGTTTAACGGTAAAACTTTCGTCATTATTTTTATAAAAAGATAATTATGTCGTTTTCTAACTACGACAATACTTCTGTTGTGGGGTTCACCAATGATTGTGCCGTCGTACGAATATTCACCGTTCAAACGAATATTCCCCGACCAATCGAATATTATATAACCACTTGCTTACTTTGCAAAATTTGTAAATATTACCCACAACTATAACATTATATCATATCCACACCATAATATTTAAAAATATATTTGGAGAAAAATTAATCTTTATTCATAAAAGTTGGAGTCTTACATAATATTTTATATTATTAAATCAATAATTGAGACAACAAAGTTATTCATATTATTATTTGCAATATTGATAATGTCTAGAAAGTTCTGTCGAGGAGAGGTTTGGTCACCTAATTGCGCGCCAATAGGGAGAAATCTTTATTGGAAAATTTCCTCTTTCCTGGGAACGATCTGGTTGTTAAATATTGTGAGTTATAATATTAATGATGAATAATTGTTGAAGTATTAAGAATGTGTTTATTGAAAATAAGTGAATTACAAAAGTTAGAGGGGAATAATGCAAACATAAAAAACTTTAGGGGTACTAAAGTGTAATAAGTTAAATCAATCTGGACCATTGGTGGTGGTTTTAATAGTAAATCAATATGGACCATTGATGGTGGTTTTATTAGTAAATCAATCTGGACCATTGATGGTAGTTTTAAAAGTAAATTAATCTGGACCGTCGGTGGTGGTTTTAAAAGTAAATTAATCTGGACCGTCGGTGGTGGTTTTAAAAGTAAATCAATCTGGACCGTCAGTGGTGGTTTTAAAAGTAAATCAATCTGGACCTTCGGTGGTGGTTTTAAAAATAAATCAATCTGGACCGTCGGTTGTGATTTTAATAGTAATCAATATGGACCGTCTGTTATAATAGTGAATCAATCCGGACCGTTCGTGAATGAGTTACTATTTAGTCCATTCTCCTATAAATAGAAGCTTAATTCTTCTTTCATTCTCACCAATTCACTGAGATTTACAAGAGACACTATAGAGAGAGAAACTATAAAGAGCAAAAAGAAGAGTATTCTGCTACTTTACTTTTGCAGTATCCAGCTTTCTACTAATGTAAGACCCCAAATTTTATGAAATGAAAGTATTCAATTTTCTTATAATTATTATTTTATTTCGTAAATGGTTAAATTGATAAAATGTTAAAGTTAAGGGTGATATGTAAAATTTTTTGCAAAGTAAGCAAGTTGTTATAAAATATTCGTTTGGTCGGGAAAAATTCTTTTTATCGGGAAATATCCGTACGACAACACAATCATTGGTAGACCCCACAACAGAAGTATTTTCGTAGTTAGAAAACGACAGAATTATCTTTTTATAAAAATAATGGCGAAAGTGTTACCGTTAAAACTGTTGAACTACTCGGTAGTAAAAGTACGGTAATACGCGTGGTTACACAGTAGCACACGGTATTGATTATTGATGCTTACGTAAGAAGTCACTCAGTTATACTCAATTATTGCTACAATAATTGCTGCATTATATTTCTCATATTATTGATTCAATTATTGTCACAGTATCATCTACATAATATGTTATACTATTAAATCAATAATTAAGATGACAAAGTTATTTATATTATTATTTGTAATATTGATAATGTCTAGAAGTTCTGTCAAGGAGAGGTTAGACAATCTCATTGCGCGCCAATAGGGAGAAATCCTTATCGGAAAACCTCTTCTTTCCTGGGAACGACTTGGTTGTTAAATATTATGAGTTATAATATTAATGATGAATAAGTTCGTGTTGATTAAAGATAAAATTAATAGTTCCATTGTATGAGAATTATTAGTGTTAGTGGAGATTGACATTTATTTTGACAATAATTGATGTCTGGAAGTTATATTGACCAATCGGGTAATGAATCGGATAAATGAGCAATTAATTGCTATTAATTCATATGCTTATAACTATGTATTCACATGTGTGTACTATTGATTCACATGATTTACTATTAGGGGAGTTGGTGCAAGATTGATAATACTTGCATGACTAAATTAAAAATGGAGGTATAGATGAAGGTACTATATTGTAATTAGTTTTTCACATGATTATACTATTGAGTCACATGAATGAACTATTAATTCATATGATTTACTATTAGGGGAGGTGGTATAAGTTTGATAATACTTGCAGAACTAAATTAAAAATGAAGAAAAACAGGAAGGTATTATACTGTAATATTTCGAGCCCCAAAATGTGTAATTATTGAAACTATAATTTCCTATAAATAGAAGCTCATTCTTCCTTCATTTCTCACCAATTCACTAAGTCTCACAATAGTAATTATTA
The DNA here is from genome assembly GCA_016801055.1 of Panax notoginseng. NCBI lineage: Eukaryota > Viridiplantae > Streptophyta > Magnoliopsida > Apiales > Araliaceae > Panax > Panax notoginseng. The sequence continues at coordinate 216,595,542 of CM029014.1, read as the reverse complement.
TAGAGAGAAATTATAGAGAGAAAGAAGAAGAGAAGTCTGCTACCTCACTATTCCAGTATCTAATTTTCTTCTAAGGTAAGGGGTATTATTTCTTTCGTATTCATGAAGAGAGTTATTTTCTTTCAATACTCGTAAGGGCTGTTATTTCATTCTTTATTATTCTGTTGGAATAACTCGTCTACGCGGATTACCGCATGCATGATGAATTCTTTTGTTATTCCATTCTTTATTATTCTGTTGGAATAACCTGTCTACGCGGACTACCGCATGCATGGTGAATTCTTCTATTATTCCATTCTTTATTATTCTGTTGGAATAACCTGTCTACGCGGATTACCGCATGCATGATGAATTCTTCTGTTATTCCATTCTTTATTATTCTGTTGGAATAACCTGTCTACGCGGACTACCGCATGCATGGTGAATGACCATTCGTATTCATTCTTTATTAAATTATGGAAATGATTTGTCTACGTGGATTACCGCATGGCGGGTGAAAATCTATTTGCAGTTTCATATATTCTATTATACTCATTTGGTTAAAGTTTTGGCTTCTATACTCCATGAAATTAGTAGAATATCTTTGATATTTGCGCTTCATCCAGTATCTTTTCATAAAAATATTCTTATGAGCATTCTTGAATTTTACTCCACAAAATAGTATCATGTTGACCATTTAAACGTTATTGAATTCTAGATAAATTAAATTATAAATCTTTAAAATTTATCCTTGAACTTATTTTATTGAATTATTATGTCATGGTCAACATCCTCATGCTTATATTGTGATGAAAGTCATCTTTGGCTTACGTACATAGATGTAATTGGTATGATTATGACCAGAAATTATTCGATATAATCATGATCGTAATGTAACGAATGATGTGGTAAAAGTCCTAATTAGCCTGTAGTTCATTGATGGACAGTTGTTGGTATGATTATGACCAAGGATTATTCGGTATAATCATGACCATTGATGATTACATGAATATCCTTGGCCGTGGTGCATGGATGATTCGATGATGTGATTTATTTATTAAGCTGAGTCTCAGTGATAAAATTGATGAAAATCTTTTTAAATTATAGAAGATGGTAGATTTTATGCTCTACTTAACTCTTCTAATGGATCGCTTATTCCGCTATAGTTGTTGATCTAAAACTTATTGTCTATTGTATTCTATCAGTTGTTATACTGTTGAAGGCTAAGGATAATTTATTCTGCATTATCTTAGTCATAATATTTCTTACTAGGCTAGTTGAGCTCACCCTTTTGCTTTCATTGTTCTCTTCAGGAAATGAGAATATAGCTGGGACTGATCGGGGAACGGATTGACGGTTCAGATGGTTGTTTTAGTAGTCATCACTATTCTGTGAAATAGTGTGATAATAATTGTAATGAGGACTCCATTGAGAGTGGATATTGTCTAGAAGGAAAATATTCTTATTTAAACTCTCAGCTATATTTTGTCGTATATTACACAACAGTTGTATAATTAAGTTTGTATTTGATTTATGTACCATGTATTTAGCAACTCAGAATGGGTGATGTATACCTATTTTGGGGGCGTCATAACTAAGGTAAGGGGTATTATTTCTTTCGTATTCATAAGGAATACTATTTTTCGTATTCATCCTTTAGTATGTCGGAATAACCTGTCTACGCGGATTACGAATCGTATGACAGGTGAAAATCTATTTGCAGTTTTCGTATGTTAATTCTTTTCATATTCTTAAAAACTTACTATGGTAAGTATTGCTTCTATAATCTTTGAAATTAGTGGAATATCCTTGAGTTTTGCGTTTCATCCAGTATCATTTTATTAGAATATTGATATGAACTTTCTTATTCAATATCAATATTTTCACCCGAAGTACTATTCACATGGTACTATTCACGAGTTACTATTCACCCGATTACTATTCACTATAATATTATTCACTCGGGTATTCGGGACACTTTTCATACCGGGGTACTTACTATTCATGAGTTACTATTCACCGATTACTATTCACTCAAATATTGTTCACTAGGGTATTTGGGACACTTTTCATGTCGGGTTACTATTCACGGGGTACTATTCTCGAAGTACTATTTACAGGATACTATTCACGGGGTACTATTTACCGAAAAATTTATTTCTTTTCTATCCAAATTATTTTTAATACATAAATATTATTCTTGAATTTTACTCCACAAAATAGTATCATGTTAAAAATTTGGACATTATTGAATTCTAGATAAATTAAATTATAAATCTTTAAAAATTTATCATTTGCTTTCTTTTAATTGAATTCTTATATCATTGTCATTATCCTCATGCTTATATTGTGATAAAAGTCATCTTTGGCTTACGTGCATAGATGGACTGTTGATTGGTATGATTATGACCAGGGATAATTCGGTATAGTCATGACCATTGATGATTACACGAATAATTCTTAGCCCATAGTGCAAGAATAATTTGTGGACGTGATACTAATGAATATCCTTGACCCGTAGTGCAGGGATAATTCGATGATGTGATCTATTTATTAAGCTGAGTCCCAGCAATGAAGTTAATGATAAACTTTTTAAATCATAGAAGATAGTAGATATCATGCTCTACTTGACTCTTCTAATGGATTGCTTGTTCCGCTGTAGTTAAACTTGTTATCTATTATATTCTTTCAGCTTAATATTGTTGAAGGCTAATGATAACTTATTCTGCATTATCTTAGTCGTAATATTTCTTACTGGGCTAGTTGAGCTCACCCTTTTACTTCCATTGTTCTCTTTAGGAAATGAGAACGTAGCCGGAACTAGTCGGGGAACGGAGTAATGGCCCGAGATGGTGTTATAGTAGTCCTCAGTATTCTATAAAATAGTGTGCCAATAAATGTAATGAGGACTCTATTTGAGTTTGGATATTGTCTAGATGACAATATTGGTGTAAAAACTCTCAGCTCATGTTGTATAATTAAGTTTGTATTTGTATTCAGTACCATGTATTTGGCGACCTAAGATGGGCGATGTATACCTATTTTGGGGGCGTTACAGTTGGTATCAAAGCTTAGGGATATGATTCCTGGCTGAGATGCGAGACAAGTACTAGGAGGGGAGAGATGGGGAATTTCTTCGCTAGTATGACCTACCTAAGTTTATTTGATATTTAATTGGTCGGTCAGAGTATAAGGATAATATGTGGCATGTCAATTAACCCTTGTTTTGTGGCAGTATTTGAAAATGGCATCTGAAAATGTCAAGATAAGCAATGAAGCACATGAGACCGTTGAGTCACCAATGATAAATACCCAGGATAATGTGCAATAGGAAGACAATAATTCTCAGGTAAACAACAACATCGATCAAATGATGAACGATGGGATATTTAGAGGCTTCATGCAATTCATGCAACATCAGGCGAGAGCGGCTCCTGTTCAAAATGCAGGTGGACACACTGGCAACTCACAGATGGTCACCGCTAAACAATTCAAGGAGCTGGGACCATCGGAGTTTTGGGGAGAGCCAAAACCACTTAAGGCGGAGACGTGGATAAAGTAGAGCACCAAGATATTTGATGTCTTGGGATGCTCCGAGGAGCAAAAGGTTCCCTTTGCCACCTTCATGTTGAAAGGAGAAGCAGATTACTGGTGGGAATCAGTAAAATATACCCAGCCTGCCGCACTCAAGATGTCTTGGGAGAAGTTCCAAGAGCTGTTCAATGACAAGTACTTTCCCAAAAGTATTCGTCACATGAAGGAGGTGGAGTTTATCAAGTTAGAGCAAAACAATATGACCGTATCGTAGTACGAGGATAAGTTTACCGAGTTGTCCCGGTTCGCATCCCATTTGGTTGATAATGAGGAGAGAATGACGCGAATATTTCTACGAGGTTTGAGACCCGAAATACGTCAATACCTCATTTCTCATAAATTATGTTTGTATTCAGATGTTGTAAATATGGCTCAGTTATTGGAGCGCGATAATGAGTCAACCCAACCAAGAGAGAGCAACCAGCAAGTCGATAATACCAGTGGTAGCAGTCATCGAAGCGGTGACAACAAACGTGGAGGGAATCAACATGCAAGAAATGATAACCACTCCGGTGGTAATCATGACCAAGATAATAGAAGTGAAAATTTCAAGAAGAGGAGATTCAATAATGATGGAAAGACGTCAGCACCAACACCTATTGTTAAGGAAGGAGAACGATCACCGGTCGTATATTACAAATGCGGAGGAGAGGGACACATCAGTCTAAACTGTACGCACCAGTCCAAAGCATGTTACAATTGTGGAAGAGAAGGTCACCTAGCCCGATTTTGTCATGCACCAAAGTCAAGTCCAACTGGGATGGAGGCATCAAAGGTCATCCCAAGCAAGACAAAACTGGTAGTTCAAGGGAGAGCGTTTGTCGTAACCTCCCAAAAAGCAAGGAATCTGAATGAGGTGATCACGAGTAAGCTAATCATAAACTCTTGCGAAGCTTATACCTTATTTGATACCGGTTCTACCCATTCTTTTATTTCTCCTACTTGCGCTCAACGTTTAAATTTGATTCCGGAGAAATTAGACTTTGATTTATCTGTTGAAACTCCATTGGGAGAAACCTTCATAACATCCACTATTTATAACTCTTGTTTGGTTCAAAACGGTAACCGCACGTTACCTGTCGATCTTATTTCTTTAAAAATACTTACATTCGATGTGATTTTAGGAATTGATTATTTTCGTAAGGTTGTTAGCTTTCATATTCCTAACCAACCTATTATGTGAATTCAAGCAACCAAACCATTAAAGTCAATTACTGTCATCTCAAGTCATAAAACTATTCGTTTATTGAAAAACGGATGTCAAGCTTTCTTAGCCCATTTCACAGATTTAAACAAAAATACGTCAGATTTGAATAATATTTTCATTGTTAATAAATTTCCTGACGTATTCCCTGAAGAATTTCCTGGCCTACCCCCAGAGCGTGAAATTGAATTTTGTATCGACCTTGAACCCGGTACAAAACCCATTTCCAAAGCCCCATATCGAATGGCTCCTGTTGAACTTCAGGAGTTAAAGACTCAACTGCAGGAATTGTTAGACATCGGTTTCATTCGTCCTAGTACATCTCCTTGGGGTGCTCCTGTTCTCTTCGTAAAAAAGAAAGATGGAAGTATGCGACTTTGTATTGATTATCGGTAGTTGAATCATGTCACCATCAAAAATAGGTACCCGTTGCCACGCATTGATTACCTGTTTGACCAGTTGCAAGGCGCCAAATTCTTTTCAAAGATCGATCTTCGTTCCGGATATCATTAGTTAAAGATTAAAACCGATGACATCCCAAAGACTGCTTTCAAAACTCAGTACGGGCATTATGAATTCCTAGTCATGTCTTTTGGATTGACTAATGCTCCTGCTGCCTTCATGGATATGATGAACCGAGTATTCAAGGAATATTTGGATCATTTTGTAGTCGTCTTTATTGATGACATCCTCATATATTCCAAAAGTCGTGAAGATCATGAGCAACACTTGAGGCTGATACTCCAAAAGCTTCGTGAAAACAAGCTTTATGCCAAGTTAAAGAAGTGCGAGTTTTGGCTTGAGGAAGTAGCATTCCTTGGACACATGATATCAAATCATGGAATATCTATTGACCCAGCAAAGATTGAAGCAATTCAAAGCTGGGAGCTACCCAAGTCAGTGACCAAAGTACGTAGCTTTCTCTGCTTAGCTGGTTATTATCGGAGATTCGTAGAAGGATTTTCTCGAATCGCTACTCCATTAACTCAGCTGACTCGAAAAGATACAAAATTCGATTGAAGTGAAGAATGTGAGAAGAGTTACGGATCATAAAAGCCTCAAATATTTCTTCACTCAAAAGGAACTCAACATGCGGCAAAGACGATGGCTTGAGCTATTGAAAGATTATGATCATACCATTCAATACCATCCTAAAAAAGCGATCGTAGTAGCTGATGCATTGAGTAGAAGATCAAAAACGGGTACGAGTGCGATATTGTCAATGCAAAGGCCCATTTTGTATGACTTACAAAGGATGAAGATAGAGTTAAAGACTCCGGGAACCCGTGTGATGATGACAAATATACGAGTAGAACCGACTTGAATCGATAAAGTTAAAGCTGCTCAAGCTACAGATCTAGAGCTAATGCGTATGAAGAAGAAAGTACAAGAAGGTGCTATTCCGGAAGCAAGAATCGATGAAATATAAAATTATGATGGAGGCGCACAACACACCGTTTGCAATCCATCCTTGGAGTACCAAAATGTATCGTGATCTTCGACATACATTTTGGTGGAGCAATATGAAGAGAGAGATAGCGGGGTTTATCTCAATGTGTCTAACTTGTCAACGAGTCAAGGTGGAGCATCAAGTGCCAAAAGGTACATTGCAACCACTTGAAATTCCAAAATGGAAATGGGAGCACATTACCATGGTTTTCGTTACTGGTCTTCCCAAGGTTTCTCAAGGCATAGATGCAATTTGGGTCATTGTTGATAGAATGACTAAGTCTGCTCATTTCTTACCGTTACGAGAAACTTATACACTTGAACGTCTTGCTCGTATATACATAATTAGGATTGTAAGATTGCATGGTATGCCAGTATCTATAGTTTTTGATCTAGACCCAAGATTCACTTTAAGATTTTAGGTTAGTTTGCAAAAAACTATGAGCACGGATTTACGATTTAGTTCGGCGTATCATCCTCAAACGGACGGACAATTAGAGAGGACTATTCAAACTCTTGAGGATTTATTAAAACTCTGTGTCCTTGACATCAAAGGAAGTTGGGACAAGTTCTTACCATTGGTGGAGTTTTCCTACAACAACAGTTATCAAGCAAGTATTGGCATGGCTCCATTTGAGGAGTTATATGGAAGAAAGTGTCGTTCTCCAGTATGCTGGGATGAGGTAGGTGAAGCAACGTCGTTGGGACCAGAGTTGGTACGTATGACTACGAAAAAGATTTAAACGATCCGATAACGTATAAAAACCTCACAAGATCGACAAAAGAGTTATGCTGATCTTCATCGAAAGGACGTGGAATTCAATATTGGAGATCATGTGTTGTTACGTGTTGCTCCATGAAAAGGAGTTACGAGATTTAGAAAGAGAGAAAAGCTCAATCCTCGATTCATTAGCCCATTTGTAATCCTTGATCGAGTACGAACTGTGGCCTATAGACTCGCGTTACCGCCAAGTATATCTCGTGTTCATAACATTTTTCACATATCTATGTTACGTAAATATGTGAAAGACCAGAACGACATTATTAAATTAGAACCAGGCGAGATAGAGAAAGATTTAACGTATGAAGAGGTAGCTGTTAAAATCTTGGATAAGAAGGATCATATTCTACGCTCCAAGGTTATACCTCAAGTCAAAGATTTGTGGAGAAACCACGATGTGGAGGAAATGACCTGGGAGTTAGAATTTGAAATAAAATTAAGGTATTCTCACCTCTTCGACATATTAGGTACGTACCCTAATTTCGAGGATAAAATTTCATAAGAAGGGGAGGTTGTAAGACCCCAACTTTTTTGAATAAAGAATAGTTTTTCTCAAAATATATTTTTGAATATTATGGTGTGGATATGATATAATGTTATAGTTGTGGATAATATTTGGAAAATTTTGCAAAGTAAGCAAGTTGATATAATATATTCGTTGTGTCAGTGAATATTCGATTGGTCGGGGAATATTCATTTTAATAGAGAATATTTGTACGACGACACAATCATTGGTGAACCCCACAACGGAAATATTGTCGTAGTTAGAAAACGACAGAAATATCATTTTATAAAAATAACAGCGAAAGTTTTACCGTTAAACTATTAAACTACCAGGTGGTAAAAGTACAGTAATACGCGTGGTTGCATAGTAGTACACGGTATTGATTATTGATGCTTACGTGAGAAGTCACTCAGTTATACTCAATTATTGCTACAGTAATTATTGCATAGTATCTCACGTTATTTGATTCAATTATTATCACATTATCATCTACATAATATTTTTATTATTAAATCAATAATTGAGACAACAAAGTTATTCATATTATTATTTGTAATATTGACAATATCTAAAAAGTTCTGTCGAGAAGAGGTTTGGTCACCTAATTGCGCGTCAATAGGGAGAAATCCTTATTGGAAAGCCCCCTCTTTCCTGGGAACGATCTGGTTGTTAAATATTGTGAGTTATAATATTAATGATGAATAATTGTTGAAGTATTAAGAATAATGTGTTTATTGAAGATAAGTGAATTACAAAAGTTAGAGGGGAATAATGCAAACTTGGAAAACTTTAGGGGTACTAAAGTGTAATAAGTTAAATCAATATGGACCATTGGTGGTGGTTTTAATAGTAAATCAATCTGGACCATTGATGGTGGTTTTAATAGTAAATCAATCTGGATCATTGATGGTGGCTTTAAAAGTAAATCAATCTGGACCGTCGGTGGTGGTTTTAAAAGTTAATCAATCTGGACTATCGGTGGTGGTTTGAAAAGTAAATCAATTTGGACCGTCGGTTGTCGGTTGTGGTTTTAGTCCATTCTCCTATAAATAGAAGCTTAATTCTTCTTTCATTCTCACCAATTCACTGAAATTCACAAGAGACACTATAGAGAGAGAAACTATAGAGAGCAAGAAGAAGAGTATTCTGCTACTTCACTTTTGCAGTATCCAACTTTCTACTAAGGTAAGGGGTATTATTTCTTTCGTATTCATAAGGAATACTATTTTTCGTATTCATCCTTTAGTATGTCGAAATTACCTGTCTACGCGGATTACGTACTGTATGACAGGTGAAAATTCATTTACAATTTTCGTATGTTAATTCTTTTCATATTCTTAAAAACTTACTATGGTAAATATTGCTTCTATAATCCTTAAAATTAGTGGAATATCCTTGAGTTTTGCACTTTATCCAGTATCATTTTATTGAAATATTGATATGAACTTTCTTATTAAATATCAATATTTTCACCCAAAGTACTATTCACAGGGTACTATTCACGGAATACTATTCACCCAGTTACTATTCACTATAATATTATTTACTCAGGTATTCGTGACACTTTTCATACCGGGGTACTTACTATTCACGGGTTACTATTCACCCGATTACTATTTACTCAAATATTATTCACTCAGGTATTTGGGACACTTTTCATGTCGGGTTACTATTCACGGGATACTATTCTCGAAGTACTATTTACAGGGTACTATTTACGGGATACTATTTACAAAAAAAATTATTTCTTTTCTGTCCATATTATTTTTGATACATGGATATTATTCTTGAATTTTACTCCACAAAGCAGTATCATGTTGAAAATTTAGACATTATTGAATTCTGGTTAAATTAAATTATAAATCTTTAAAAATTTATCATTTGCTTTCTTTTAATTGAATTCTTATATCATTAACATCATCCTCATGCTTATATTGTGATGAAAGTTATCTTTGGCTTACGTGCATAGATAGAATGTTGATTGGTATGATTATGACCAGGGATAATTCGGTATAGTCATGACCATTGATGATTACACGAATAATTCTTGGCCCATAGTGTAAGAATAATTTGTGGACGTGATACTAATGAATATCCTTGGCCCGTAGTGCAGGGATGATTCGATGATGTGATCTATTTATTAAGCTGAGTCCAAGTAATAAAGTTAATGATAAACTTTTTAAATCATAGAAGATAGTAGATATCATGCTCTACTTGACTCTTCTAATGGATTGCTTGTTCCGCTGCAGTTAAACTTATTGTCTATTATATTCTATCAATTTAACATTGTTGAAGGATAATGATAACTTATTCTGTATTATCTTAGTCGTAATATTTCTTACTGGGCTAGTTGAGTTCACCCTTTTACTTCTATTGTTCTCTTTAGGAAATGAGAACGTAGCCAGAACTAGTCGGGGAATGGAGTGATGGCCCGAGATGGTGTTATAGTTGTCCTCACTATTCTATAAAATAGTATGCCAATAAATGTAATGAGGACTCTATTTAAGTTTGGATATTGTCTAGATGACAATATTCGTGTAAAACCTATTAGCTCATGTTGTATAATTAAGTTTGTATTTGTATTCAGTACCATGTATTTGACAAACCAAGATGGGTGATGTATACCTATTTTGGGGGCGTCACAACGTTCGCTTTTTCAGGGTGGTATTGAATAGTATGATCATAATCTTTCAACAGTTCGAGCCAACGTCATTGTGGCATGTTGAGTTCCTTTTGGGTGAAGAAATATTTGAGGCTTTTATGATCCGTATTGATCTCCATTTTCTCCCCATACAGGTAATGCCTCCAAATTTTAAGTGCGAAGACAACAAATGCCAACTCTAGATCATGAGTAGGATAATTTCTCTCATATTCGTTGAGTTGTCGAGAGGCATAGGCAATGACTTTCCCATGTTACATGAGAACACATCCTAACCCTTTGTCCGAAGCATCACTGTAGATGACAAATCCCTCCGAGCCAGATGGTATTGTCAGAACAGGTGCTGAAATGAGTCTTCTCTTGAGTTCTTGAAAACTCTTCTCACATTTCTCACTCTAACCTAATTTTGTATCTTTTTGAGTCAGCTGAGTTAATGGAGTAGCGATTCAAGAAAACCCTTCTACGAATCTCCTATAATAACTAGCTAAGCCGAGAAAGCTACGTACTTCGGTCATTGATTTAGGTTGCTCCCAGCTTTGAATTGCTTCAATCTTTGTCGGGTCAACAGATATTCCATGACTTGATTGTAAGACCCCAACTTATTATAAATAAAATTGAATTTCCTCTATTCATTATCTTGAAATAATAAGGAGTTAATTTGATATAATTCTTTGGTTATGGGTGAAATGTACAAATTTTACAAAATAAGTAAGTGGTTGTAAAATATTCATTTTGTCGGGAAATATTCGTTTGGTCGTGGAATATTCTTGCTGTCGGAGAATATTCGTACGATGGCGCAGCCATTTGTGGGCCCCATAACGGAAAATGGTCAGATGAAGAAAATGACAAGTTTAATTTTTTATAAATAACGACGTAGTTGTTACCGTTAACATTGTTGGAATACCCGGTGGTTAAAATACAGTCATATGCGTGGTTGCACAGTAGCACACGGTATTGCACAGTATTTTTGAATTATTGATTTTTACGTAAGAAGGCACTACTAAATAATTGTTACAGTAATTACTGTTCAATATTTTATTTTATTGATTTAATAATTGCTGCGTTAATATTTTATATTATTATTATTTCAATAATTGTCATTGCACATTATTTCTCATTATCAGATCAATAATTCATATTATTTGAATAATATTATTAGATAGCATTATTTGTAATGTCTAAGGAAGTTCTGTCTAGGAAAGGGGTTTGGTCACCTAATTACGCGCCAGAAAGGAGAAATCCTTATCGGAAAGTCCCCTCTTTCCTGGGAACGACCTGGTTGTCATAATTGTGATTCTGTAATATTATTTGTGAATAATTAATTATTAATTTATATGACAAGAAAATATTTATTTTATGTTGATATAAATGAAAGATAAAGAAATATTTATTTTATGTGATTATAAATAAAAGAATTAATGTTAAGGTGTTTTATGAATATTTTATCGGAATGGAGGTATTAAAAATTGTCCATATGTGGATTTCAGGTATTTTTTCGTTTGGAATTTGGAAAAACTTAAAGCTACAAAGTTGTAGAGAATTCGATTTCCTATGGAATGGACATAAAATTCGTATTTTTCTGATAAAAGGGCTATTTATTATGAATTATTGAAGTTTCAAAAATTAAATATTTTTATTAAAATTATGGGTGAGACCCATTTTTGTTTTTGGTGAAAAAAATATGCTGAATTTTGGTTCAAGAGTGGAGTGCTTGAATTGGTCTTGGTTGGTGCGTAGAAAAAAAAATATTATTTTATTAATTTAGTCTCCTTTGGCATTCTAGCATTTCTCTATAAATAGGGTACTTAGTTAGAATTGAAAATCACACCAGAAACAAGTTTTCTCTCTCTCTATATATTATCGAGCATATTTTGTGAGTATTTTGACACTTTAAGAGTTGCTATTCAGTGCATATTTCCTTCGGCTTTACATCCGATATTCTGATTAGAAATACTGTTATTTTGAGGTAAGAGATGCTATTTTCTTCGTAAATGATATTATTTTCTTCAATATCATTATGCTGAAATATTGATATAAATTTTATTGTGGAATTTATACCTTTTTTGTTTCGGGGTTACTATTCACGTATACGACACTATTCACAAATACAACACTATTCACTGAAAAATTAAATTTTCTCTTCTTTGTCCCAGATGTCTATTATGGTTACTGTCTTTGATTGTATCCATGTTTTGATCTTTATTTTTGAATTTTACTCTATTATGGTTTATTATGGAGTATTTTTAAACTTGAATTATCTAAAGTGAATATCTAATCTTGGTCCTTTTATCTCACTGGATTCGTTCTCTGAATTTTTTTAATCATCCTCAGTCTTTAATGATGATACTTGATTAATATCTTTGGCTTGTAGTGCAAAGATGAATGATTACGTGATGAATATCTTTGGCCCGTAGTGTGACGCCCCCAAAATAGGTCCAATCCACCCAACCTATTCTGAGTCGCCAAATACATAGTACAGAAAACAACTACAACTTCATTATTACAATTGTCGTGCAAAATATAACAACACATATGATGTGAGTTTTGATAAAAATATATACCAACTGTGACTCTCATCCCAACCTTGGATAGCACGTCACAATGGCACCTTACATAAAGGTACAGTCAATAACTGTTTTAGAAATTAAAATCTTCGAAAAATGCTCAAGAAAACCTTCGTACATGGGAGGCCATGCATCTAAGTTATAATAGATATCATATGACTGGAGAATTATCATTGGTTGATCCAATAGACCCCAAAGAAAAACGGGAAAATTACTATCATGTTCTTTCTAATGGTGAGTCTTCTCTTGACATATAACTATCTCCACTGTCTGCAATTGAGAATTATATCTCAACCAAACTCCAAGATTATATAGGTAGTGCTCATATATATACTCAACAAGTGGATGTGCACAACCCTGTCTTATGATAATACGAGGTTGTATGTCATTAGACATCTTGTATGATAGTGGCAAAACACCCTTCTAAAGTTGGGTTCACCTCACCATATTTGATTAATCAAATATAACTATTAAATGACGTATAAAATACAACACACTTATCTAAAGTTCTCAATAAAATTATTTTCATACTGTTTAGGGAGAACTTCAACAGCTATAGACCACCATTCTATTCCCCTGTTACCCCCGCTCGACCCAGCTACACTCTTATTACCTAAAAGGAATTGTGAAACAAAAGGGTGAGCACAAATAGACCAGTAAAGAATATCATGACTAAAAATAACTAAATTATCAATAGCCTTCGTCAGTAATAAATCAAAGATTCAGAACATACGGTAGATAATAAAACTTTTCAACCATAGTTGTAGCGGAACGAGCAATCCATTAGAAGAGTCAAATAGACCATAAATTTTATTATCTTCTCTATGTTAAAAGTCCACTAATAATGTTTTATCACTGTAACATCAGTCACCAATTCCTATCCACAATCATGTGAATAACTCATAATCATAATTGTGGTTCTAAATTCCTCTTCGCACCTAGGACGAAGATAATTTTCATCACCTGTCTTTACCTGAAACATCAAAGATCATGGTTATACCAAATCACAGTTCTTGTTCATAATCATAATAATAAATTCATCTTTGCACTACGGGCCAAAGATATTCATCAACAATTCATCTTTGCACTACAGGCCAAATATATTAATATCTCAAAGAAATATATAATCATTTCAGAATTTATATAAACCATAATTATAACCATATTGATCAATTCACCTTTGCATTTAAGCTAAAGATATTCAATTATAAATTCAATGGCCATGATCATACCAGTCAACAATTCAACTTTGCACTACTGGCCAAAGAGAACCCATAATCACGATTATACCTATAATCTACCAATCTTTACACTCAAGTCAAAGAGAAATTTCATCACCAGGATTATAAAAATGTTATATATGATAATAAAAATAATATGATCAACAACTACATTTAATTTCAAGAGTAAGATTCATAAATCAACGATAATTTGGTCAGAAAAAGAAACCAATTTTGTCGTGAATAGTACCTATGAATAGTAACTCGTGAATAGTAACTTGTATTCGTACATAGTACCGTATACGTAAATAATGTCGTATACGTAAATAGTGCCATATACATGAATAGTGCCGTAAATGTGAATAGTAATCCCGACACAAAATGATAAAAATTTCACAATAAAATTTATACCAATATTTCGGCATAATGATATTAAAGAAAATAATATCATTTACTAAGAAAATAACATCCCTTACCATCCCTTACAATCCCCTACCTCAAAAGAGCAGTACATCTGACTGGAATATCGGATATGACGCTGAAGGAAACTTGCACTGAATAGCAACTCTCAAAGTATCTAAATACTCACAAAATACGCTCGATAATATAGAGAGAAAGAAAACTTATGTTTCTGGTGTGATTTTCAATTCTAACTCAGCACCCTATTTATAGAAAAATATTAGAAAGCCAAAGCAGACTTGACCTGCTACCTGATGGCTTTACCTGTTACTATTTCCACCCACCACTTTTGAAATAAAATTTCACCACATTTCTTAACCAACCAAAGGTGGGGCCCACCAATTCTAGAAATTTTCAAAATATTTTATCATTTAAACAATAATCAGAAACTTCAATAATTCATAATAAATAGCCCTTTTATCAGAAAAATATGAATTTTATGTCCATTCCATAGAAAATCAAATTCTCTACAACTTTACAGAGGAAAGTTTTTCCAAATTCCAAACAAAAAATAATCGAAATTCACATACGGACGATTTTCAACATCTCTTAAAATTCATAATAAATCATACGTTAATTTTTAACGGTTCAAAATTTGTGGACATATACTCAATTTATATATGTATAACATATCCAAAAATCACAACGATCCAACGGTCAGATCAAAATTATAACTCACGCAATAGAGCTTAAGAACACTGATTTGATTTTCGGACTATAAGTCCTTCGTACCAGTTTCACTCAAACAGTCACCAAGAAAAATCCATAATGAATTTTTGGGTGATTCCAATTTCTACGTTTAGCTTACTTCCAGGGCTTTCTTTTGATATGTGGTTCATCTCCTAACTCATTATACACAAAGAGTTATAGATTTTACAAAATTAAGTAATAAACTAATTTTTTGAAAATTTCCAAATTTTGTTCTTTATTTCGACAAAATACTAATAAAATACCTCAGCATTAATTTCTTTATTTATATCCATATAAAAATATATATATTTCCTTATCATATAAATTAATAATTAATTATTCACAAATAATATTACAAAATCACAACAATGACAACCAGGTCGTTTCCAAGAAAGATGAGGCTTTCCGATAAGGATTTTTCCTTACTGGCACGCAATTTGGTGACCAAACTTCTTCTTGACAGAACTTTCTAGACATTATAAATAATGCTATCTAATAATATTATTCAAATAATATGAATTATTGATCTGATAATGGGAAATACTGTGCAGTGATAATTATTGAAACAACAATAATATAAAATATCATTGCAGCAATTACTGAAGCAATAAAATAAAATATTGAACAGTAATTACTGTAACAATTATTGAGCAGTGCCTTCATACGTAAGAATCAATAATTCAAAAATACTGTGCAATACCGTGTGCTACTGTGCAACCACACGTATTACTATATTTTAACCACTAGGTAATCCAACAGTGTTAACGGTAATAATTACGCCGTTATTTATAAAAACTTAAACTTGTCATTTTCTTTATCCGACGGTTATTCTGTTATGGGGCACACAAATGGCTGCGCCATTGTACAAATATTCCCCAACAACAATAACTATGTTATAGCCACTTGTTTATTTTGAAAAAATTTCATATATCACCCTTAACTTTAACTTTTTATCAATTTAACCATTTACTGAATAATAATTATAAGAAAAATTGAATACTTTTATTTCATAAAATTCGGGGTCTTACAATTTCCCTTTCTTATGAAATTTCGTCCTCGAAATTTACGTACCTGATATTTCAAAGAGTTGAGAATACCGTGCTTTCATTTCAGATTCCATCTTCCCTGTCCTCATGATCTCTCAATTGCTCATTTCCTATTTTTCAGATATCATTCTAGAATACAGCTTCAAAACAAAGGTTAATTGACATATCACAATTTGTCAACTTAAGTAAGAAAATTCAGCTTAGGTAGGACATACAGTAACGAAGGATATTACTCGTCTCTCCCTTCCTAGTTCTAATCCCGGATCTCCGCCAGAGATCATATCCCTAAGCTCTGATACCAAATCTGACGCACCCAAAATAGGTCCAATCCACCCAACCTATTTTGAGTCGCCAAATACATAGTACAGAAAATAACTACAACTTAATTATTACAATTGTCGTGTAAAATACAACAACACATATGATGTGAGTTTTAATACAAATATATACTAACTGTGACTCTCATCCCAACCTTGGATAACACGTCACAATGGCACCTTACATAAAGGTACAGTCAATAACTGTTTTAGAAATTAAAATCTTCAGAAAATGCTCAAGGAAACCTTCGTACATGGGAGGCCATGCATCGAAGTTATAATAGATATCATATGATTGGAGAATTATCCTTGGTTGATCCAATAGACCCCAAAGAAAAATGAGAAGATTACTATCATGTTCTTTCCAATGGTGAGTCTTCTCTTGACATATAACTATCTCCACTGTCTGCAATTGAGAATTATATCTCAACCAAACTTCAAGATTATATAGGTAGTGCTCGTAGATATACTCAGCAAGTGGATGTGCACCACTCTGTCTTATGATAACACGAGGTTGTATGTCATTAGACATCTTGTATGATAGTAGCAAAACATCCTTCCAAAGTTAGGTTCACCTCACTCTATTTGATTCACCAAATATAACTATTAAATGACGTATAAAATACAACACACTTATCTAAAGTTCTCAATAAAATTATTTTCATACTGTTTAGGGAGAACTTCAACAGCTATAGACCACCATTCTATTCCTCTGCTACCCCCGCTCGACCCAGCTACACTCTTATTACCTGAAAGGAATTGTGAAGCAAAAGGGTGAGCACAAATAGACCAGTAAAGAATATCATGACTAAAGATAACTAAATTATCAATAGCCTTCGTCAGTAATAAATAAGAGATTTAGAACATATTGTTGATGATAAAACTTTTTAACCATAGTTACAGCGGAACGAGCAATCCATTAGAAGAGTCAAATAGACCATAAATTTTATTATCTTCTCTATGTTAAAAGTCCACCAATAATGTTTTATTCCTGTAATATCAATCACCAATTTCTATCCACAATCATGTGAATAACTCATAATCATAATTGTGGTTCTAAATTCCTCTTCGCACCTAGGACGAAGATAATTTTCATCACCTGTCTTTACCTGAAACATCAAAGATCATGGTTATACCAAATCACAGTTCCTGTTCATAATCATACTAATAAATTCATATTTGCACTACGGGCCAAAGATATTCATCAATAGTTCATCTTTGCACTATAGGCCAAAGATATTCATCAACAATTCATCTTTGCACTACAGGCCAAAGATATTAATATCTCAAAGAAATATATAATCATTTTAGAATTTATATAAACCATAATTATAACCATGTTGATGAATTCACCTTTGCACTTAAGCTAAATATGTAACGACCCCAAAATTTATACAATTTAATTATCGACTTTGGTCGTTAATAACACGTCTAACTTCTGATTTTACATCATTATTCGACATTAAGCTTAATAAGATGCGGAATAATTTAAACTTTTCTATCTTCTTACTTTAACTCCCTGAATCACAACCTTTATCATCTACATGTCTTTGAATCATATATAATCCATGATTCACTTTATCAGAGTTAATATATATATACTTACACATCAAATCGATATCTTTAATACATCGGACAGCTCAAACTTTAACTTTACAACTCCATAAAACTATACATCATAAAACATTTAGTACATCTCATGAATCTTAATCATGGTTTAAAGAAATAATAACTTTAGATAAAATAATAATCTTTGTGCATTACATCTGATTCATGTCTTTCAAGTACCACATAGTGTTACCTTCAATCCTTTACCTGCAAAAATGGTTATTTGCAAGGATAAGCTCGACAGCCCAGCAAATCTAACAGTTTTCATGCATCATGTAGCTCATAATAACATGCTTATCATACATCTCATAAATATTGGACTAACATAACATACATGCTTAGTTCATATAACAAGTAAAGAGATTGAGTTCCTTACTCAATCAGCATTCATTGCTCAATCAACGTAGTAATAAATTGACTTTAACGTTTCATACTTTCAACATATATACAACACATCATGCTCTTTGCAATAAAAATTTAAAACAGTTAATCATCAAGTTCACATAGTAAATAGGAACCAAAAGACTTGCCTTGATCGTTGTTTACCAACAATAGTTTAACAGCTTACAGCTATCTGCACTTCACGTGCCCTACACAATTATATAATCATGCACACAACTATTAGTCACATAGCAACGCATAGTAGTTGTATTGTAAACTTTACTCTATATCTGATAACCCTTCTTATTAATCAATACACAATGTTCAATTTGATTGTATTGACTTTTGACTTATATCTCACAATACTTCTTCTTAGTCATACTGGAAGTTCATTCAAATGTTTAAGTATTGCTAGGAATTATTATTGGTTTTATATTAAACGCATTTCGTATCTTATAATATTCATTTCATTTGACTTAAAACACTTTTTATATTCATTAACACTTGGCACGGCGTTTCGACGTTCATTGTAAGACCCCAACTTTTATAAATAAAGATTAATTTTCTATAAATATCATTTTTGAATATTATGGAGTTAATTTGATATAATGTTATAGTTGTGGGTAATATTTATAAATTTTATAAAGTACGCAAGTTGTTATATAATATTCGATTGGTTGGGGAATATTCGTTTTAACAGAAAATATTCGTACAACGACACAATCATTGGTGGACCCCACAACGGAATTATTGTCGGATTGAGAAAACGACAAAAATATTTTATTGAAAATAACTGCGGAAGTTTTACCATTGATACTGTTGAACTACTCGGTAGTAAAAGTACAGTAATACGTGTGGTTGCATAGTAGCACACGATATTGATTATTAATGCTTATGTGAGAAGTCACTCAGTTTGATTCAATTATTGTCAGCTAATAATATGAATTATTTAGCGATAATGACGTTTTATTTTATTCGTATTATTAACGTAATAAAACAGAAACATCTTTTTATATAAAACAAAATACTTTATTAAAGTTATTCTATAAATAGAATATATTATATTGTATTTAAAAGATTTTTCTTTAAATATGGACCGTCAGATTAAAGTAATCAATCTGGACCGTTCATGGATTAGTTACTATGCATTCTATTTTTCTATAAATAGCAGCTCATTCCTTCATTATTTCTTACGAATTCACTGAACTCTAGAGAGAGAAACTATAGAGAGAAACTATAGAGAGAGAAGAAGAGTATTCTGCTACTTAACTACTTCTTTATTTCAGCTCTTCTTTAAAACGGTAAGGGGTGTTATTCTTTCTTATTTATGGAGAGAACTGTTGTTGTTCTATTTCTTATTATTCTGTTGGAATAACCTGTATACGCGGTCTACCCTATACTTGGTGACATTCTTCTATTATTCTGTTGGAACATCCTGTCTGTGTGTTTTACACCGGACCTGGTTCTGTTTTTATTATTATTCTGTTGGAACATCATGTCTGTGTGTTTTACACCGGACCTGGTTCCGTCTTTATTATTATTTTGTTGGAACATCCTGTCTGTGTGTTTTACACCAGACCTGGTTCCGTCTTTATTATTATTCTGTTGGAATATCCTGTCTGTGCGTTTTACGCCGGACCTGGTTCCATTATTTATTATTCTATTGGAATAACCTGTCTGTGCGGTTTATCGCATGCATGGTGATTTCTTTTGTTATTCCATTCTTTATTATACTCAGTTGGTTAAGTTTTAACTTCTATACTCCATGAAATTAGTGGAATATCCTTGATAATTGCGTTTCATCCAGTATCTTTTCATGAAAATATTATTCTAAGCATTCTTCAATTTTACTCCACAAAGCAGTATCATGTTGACAATTTAGACGTTGTTAATTCTTGGATAAATTAATTCTTGAACTTATTTTATTGAATTCTTATATCATTGTCATCATCCTCATGTTTATAAAATGTTAAAAGTCATCTGTGGCATGTAGTGCATAGATGGACTTGGTATGATTATGACCAGGGATTATTCGGTATAATCATGACCGTAATATTACAAATGATGTGGTAAAAGTCCTCATTGGCCCGTAGTGCATTGATGGACAGTTGTTGGCATGATCATGACCATTAATGAATACACGAATATCCTTGGCCGTAGTGCAGGGGTGATTCGATGATGTGAATTATTTTATTAAGCTGAGTCCCAGCGATCAAAATGTTGAAAAACCTTTTAAATCATAAAAGATAGTAAAGTTTATTTTCTACTTGACTCTTTTAATGGATTGCTTGTTCCGCTGCAGTTAAACTTGATGTCTATTATATTTTATCAGTTTAACATTGTTGAAGGCTAATGATAATTTATTCTGCATTAACTTAGTCATAATATTTCTTACTGGCTAGTTGAGCTCACCCTTTCTTTCACTGTTCTCTTCAGGAAATGAGAACATAGCTGGGGCAAGTCGGAAAACGGAGTGATGGTCCGAATGATAGTATTAGTTAGTAGTCCTCAATATTCTATGTAATAGTGTGTTAATAAATGTAATGAGGACTCCTTTTGAGTATGAATACTCTCTAAAAGACAATATTTGTATTCAAACTCACAGTTTATGTTTTATCGTATTGTACACGACAGTTGTATTAATAAGTTGTATTTGTATTCTGTACTATGTATCTGACGACCCAAGATGGGTGATGTATACCTTATTTTGGGGGCGTCACATTCATTCGTCACATGCCCGATTTGTCTCTCTTGTGTACGCTTAGTATGCGTATACAACTTATTTAATACATCATTTATTAATATTAAACATCATTATATTTTCTAACATTCATGTTTTATAACTTAGAACAACATCTTTTATTGTCAGAAGCACTACACTTGCATACGTGCATGCCCGATGCCCTCTTGCCTCTGAAAACACAATAGTCCCAAAAATAACTATTTTGACCCCTGTTCCAGACCTCAAATTGAAAAACTTAAAGAACAAAAGTTGTAGGTCTATTCGTTCTCGTTCCGGATCATCTTGAATCGCCTCAATCGGAGTTCGTATGAAAATGTTATGATCGTTTTACCAAAATAGGTCAAAGTAGTCACATCTGACATACTTTGGGCCCGTGCCACATCCAGCTCGGCCGCGCCACTCCCAGCGTGCCCAGCCACGTGCCCGCCCTCCTGGGCGGCGCGCCCGCACTCGGCCTCGCCCAGTTTATAGTTTTTGCCATAACTTTCTCGTTTTAAGTCCGAATTAGTTGGTTTTCGATTCTATGGACTCGTTAAACTCTTAGCTACTCATCTAGAGAATAATTATAACCCTTTAAACATATTAACAAATCATTTTAAGGGTTCTAATTTAGTGTTCATGCTATATTTTCATGTTTTAAACACATTTAGCGAGTTCAATCGCCACGACTTCGTTTCTTAACCAATTGGCATGATTCAAACTACGCCGTTTTTGTTTCTTCACATACTAACATAATCCAATACCAATTACAGATTATAGCACATATTAGACATAAAATGTGATGCCCCCAAAATTAGGTATACATCACCCATCTTGGGTCGTCAGATACATAGTACAGAATACAAATACAACTTACTAATACAACTGTCGTGTACAATACGACAAAACATAAACTGTGAGTTTGAATACAAATATTATCTTCTAGAGAGTATTCATACTCAAAAGGAGTCCTCATTACAATTATTATCACACTATTACATAGAATAGTAATGACTACTAATACTATCATCGGGTTCATCACTCCGTTCCCCGACTCGTCCCAGCTATATTTTCATGTCCTGGAGAGAACAGTGAAAGAAAGGGTGAGCTCAACTAGCCCAGTAAGAAATATTATGACTAAGATAATACAGAATAAATTATCATTAGCCTTCAACAGTGTTAAACTGATAAAATATAACGAACATAAAGTTTAACTGCAGCGGAACAAGCAATCCATTAAAAGAGTCAAGTAGAAAATAAACTCTACTATCTTTTATGATTTAAAAGGTTTTTCAACACTGTGATCGCTGGGACTCAGCTTAATAAAATAATCCACATCATCGAATCACCCCTACACTACGGCCAAGAATATTCGTGTATTCATTAATGGTCATGATCATGCCAACAACTGTTCATCAACGCACTACGGGCCAATGAGGACTTTTACCACATCATTTGTAACATTACGGTCATGATTATACCGAATAATCCCTGGTCATAATCATACCAAGTCCATCTATGCACTACAGGCCACAGATGACTTTTAACATTTTATAAACATGAGGATGATGACAATGATATAAGAATTCAATAAAACAAGTTCAAGAATTAATTTATCCAAGAATTAACAACGTCCAAATTGTCAACATGATACTGCTTTGTGGAGTAAAATTCAAGAATACTTAAAAGAATATTTTCATGAAAAGATACTGGATGAATCGCAATTATCAAGGATATTCCACAAATTTCATGGAGTATAGAAGTCAAAACTTAACCAACTGAGTATAATAAAGAATGGAATAACAAAAGAAATCACCATGCATGCGATAGACCGCACAGACATGTTATTCCAACAGAATAATAAATAATGGAACCAGGTCCGGCGTAAAACGCACAGACAGGATATTTCAACAGAATAATAATAAGGACGGAACCAGGTCCGGTGTAAAACACACAGACAGGATGTTCCAACAGAATAATAATAAAGACGGAACCAGGTCCGGTGTAAAATACACAGACAGGATGTTCCAACAGAATAATAGAAGAATGTCACCAAGTATAGGGTAGACCGCGTATACAGGTTATTCCAACAAAATAATAAGAAATGAAATAACAACAGTTCTCTTCATGAATAAGAAAGAATAACACCCCTTACCGTTTTAAAGAAGAGCTGAAATAAGGAAGTAGTTAAGTAGTAAAATACTCTTCTTCTCTCTCTCTCTATAGTTTCTCTCTATAGTTTCTCTCTCTAGAGTTCAGTGAATTTGTAAGAAATAATGAAGGAATGAGCTGCTATTTATAGAAAAATAGAATGCATAGTAACTAATCCATGAACGGTCCAGATTGATTACTTTAATCTGACGGTTCATATTTAAAGAAAAATCTTTTAAATAAAATATAATATATTCTATTTATAGAATAACTTTAATAAAGTATTTTGTTTTATATAAAAAGATGTTTCTGTTTTATTACGTTAATAATACGAATAAAATAAAACGTCATTATCGCTAAATAATTCATATTATTAGCTGACAATAATTGAATCAAACTGAGTGACTTCTCACATAAGCATTAATAATTAATACCGTGTGCTACTATGCAACCACACATATTACTGTACTTTTACTACCGAGTAGTTTAACAGTATCAATGGTAAAACTTCCGCCGTTATTTTTAATAAAATATTTTTATCGTTTTCTCAATCCGACAATAATTCCGTTGTGGGGTCCACCAATAATTGTGCCGTTGTATGAATATTCCCTGTTAAAACGAATATTCCCCGACCAATCGAATATTATATAACAACTTGCGTACTTTGCAAAATTTATAAATATTACCCACAACTTTAACATTATATCAAATTAACTCCATAATATTCAAAAATGATATTTATAGAAAATTCATCTTTATTTATAAAAGTTGGGGTCTTACATAAAATTTTGTACTTTCTTAAGCTATTTTTCACAAACATACACTGTTATTTACTTTTCTTCCTACAAACCCAAATAGCATAACAATTCTTGTTTAAACACAAACTCTAGTCATCATAAACACATACAATTGCATTGACTTAGTTTTCTACAACAATTCAAGAGAATTTGAATTCATAGAGGATAGAACATACATGACGTAAAACATCTCAGAACATATATGTATATGTAATACTAAGATTATGAACATACCTACAATTTGCTAATACAATCCTTGCTAATTGCAGACCAATCTCTCTCAAACTCCTTTCTCAATTCTCTCTGTCAAGCTCTATCAAGTTCTCTCTGAACTCTCAGTATAGCCAATATAGACTAACTAATGCGTAAAAGAAAAACTGATACCTTAATACGCATACTAAATATAATAGCAGTTACAAAATAAACGTATATATATAATAAATATATAATATTTATTATTTTAATTTATTTTATTTATATTATTTTAAAATTCAAAAATTAAAAATTTCAAAAGCCATAAGGCTCCGTTTGGCAAAACTTTTTAAAATTTAAAGATTTAATATATTTAAGCCTTATTTGGCAAAACTAAATTAAACTCCTTTAATTTATTTTTAATAAATAATTTAGTTTATTATTTATAATCACACATTATTTATTTGGATTTTCATACCCAACATTAATCAAATAAATTAATTATACATACCATATTTTAAATAAATTTTCCACTTATACAATTATCACAAAATTATAATTTTATTTAATAATTTAACATACCACTTTAAATTATTAAAACAACAATATAACATCTCATGTTATATGTAAGACCCCAACTTTTATAAATAAAGATGAATTTTCTATAAATATCATTTTTGAATATTATGGAGTTAATTTGATATAATGTTATAGTTGTGGGTAATATTTATAAATTTTGCAAAGTAAGCAAGTTGTTATAAAATATTCGTTTGGTCGGAGAATATTCTTTTTGTCGGGGAATATTCGTACGACGGCACAATCATTGGTGGACCCCACAACGGAATTATTGTCGGATTGAGAAAACGACAGAATTATCTTTCTATAAAAGTAACGGCTGAGGTGTTACCGTTAAAACCGTTAAAACTGTTGAACTACTCGGTAGTAAAAGTACAGTAATACGCGTGGTTGCATAGTAGCACACGGTATTGATTATTGATGCTTACGTGAGAAGTCACTCAGCTATACTCAATTATTGCTACAGTAATTGCTGCATCATATCTCTTAAATTATTGTCATAGTATCATCTGTATAATATGTTATATTATTGAGACGTTATGGTAAGTTTGGTTATTTTATGGGGGGCCATATGTCATCATCTAAGAGTCTCTTCGTCAATAGTAATTACCGTCGTCAATAGTAATTACCGTGGTCAATAGTAATTACCTTCGTCAATAGTATTTACCTTGGTCAATAGTAATTACCTTCGTCAATAGTATTTACCTTGGTCAATAGTATTTACCTTGGTCAATAGTAATTACCTTCGTCAATAGTATTTACCTTGGTCAATAGTAATTACTTTCGTCAATAGTAGTTGTCCCTTCAATATTACCAAGAGTCATTTGACCCTTCGTTAAGACCAAGAGTCATTTGACCCTTCGTTAAGACCAAGAGCCACCCTCAGTTTTTCTATAAATAGAGGCCTAGGGCTTCATTATTTTTCACGAATTCATTCAAGCTATAGAGAGAGAAAGTATAGAGAGAATAAGAGAGAGAGAGACTAAAAGTATTCTGCTACATCACTTTTCCAATATCCAGTTCTTTTAAGGTAGGGAATATTATTTCTTTTATATTCATGAAGAGAACTTCTGTTATTCCATTTGTTATTATTCTGTTGGAATAACCAGTATACGCGGTCTACCCTATACTTGGTGACATTCTTCTATTATTCTGTTGGAACATCCTGTCTGTGTGTTTTACACCGGACCTGGTTCCGTTTATTATTCTGTTGGAACATCCTGTCTGTGTGTTTTACACCGGACCTGGTTCCGTTTTATTATTATTCTGTTGGAATATCCCGTCTGTGTGTTTTACACCGGACCTGGTTCCATTATTTATTATTCTGTCGGAATATCCTGTCTGTGCGTTTACGCCGGACCTGGTTCCATTATTTATTATTCTGTTGGAATAACCTGTCTGTGCGGTCTATCGCATGCATGGTGATTTCTTTTGTTATTCCATTCTTTATTATACTCAGTTGGTTAAGTTTTGACTTCTATACTCCATGAAATTTGTGGAATATCCTTGATAGTTGCGTTTCATCCAGTATCTTTTCAAGAAAATATTCTTCTAAGCATTCTTGAATTTTACTCCACAATGCAGTATATTGTTGACAATTTGGACGTTGTTAATTCCTGGATAAATTAATTCTTGAACTTGTTTTATTGAATTCTTATATCATTGTCATCATCCTCATGTTTATAAAATGTTGAAAGTCATCTGTGGCCTGTAGTGCATAGATGGACTTGGTATGATTATGACCAGGGATTATTCGGTATAATCATGACCGTAATGTTAAAAATGATGTGGTAAAAGTCCTCATTGGCCCGTAGTGCATTGATGGACAGTTGTTGGCATGATCATGACCATTAATGAATACACGAATATCCTTGGCCGTAGTGAAGGGGTGATTCGATGATGTGGATTATTTTATTAAGCTGAGTCTCAGCGATCGCAGTGTTGAAAAACCTTTTAAATCATAAAAGATAGTAGAGTTTATTTTCTACTTGACTCTTTTAATGGATTGCTTGTTCCGCTGCAGTTAAACTTGATGTCTATTATATTTTATCAGTTTAACATTGTTGAAGGCTAATGATAATTTATTCTGCATTATCTTAGTCATAATATTTCTTACTGGGCTAGTTGAGCTCACCCTTTCTTTCACTGTTCTCTTCAGGAAATGAGAACGTAGCTGGGGCAAGTCGGGGAACGGAGTGATGGTCCGAAGAATAGTATTAGTTAGTAGTCCTCACTATTCTATATAATGGTGTGTTAATAAATGTAATGAGGACTCCTTTTGAGTATGAATACTCTCTAGAAGATAATATTTGTATTCAAACTCACAGTTTATGTTTTGTCGTATTGTACACGACAGTTGTATTATTAAGTTGTATTTGTATTCTGTACTATGTATCTGACGACTCAAGATGGGTGATGTATACCTAATTTTGGGGGCGTCACAGTTGGTATCAGAGCTTAGGGATATGATCCCTGGCTAAGATGTGAGAATAGAACTAGGAGGGGAGAGACGGGGAATTCCTTCGCTAGTATGACATACCTAAGTTTATTTGCATGGTATTTAATTGGTCGGTCATAATATAAGGATAATATATGAAATATCAATTAATTTTTATTTTGTGGCAGTATCTGAAAATGGCATCTGAGAACGTTGAGAATAGCAATGGAGCACAGACGACTGTTGATTCACCACATATCAATAATCAGGATAATGTGCATCAGGAAGGTGTCAATCCTCATGCAAACAACAACACTGACCAAATGATGAATGATCAAATGTTCAGAGGCTTTATGCAATTCATGCAACAACAGGTGAAAGCGGCTCCTGTCCACAACGTAGGTGGAAATACTGGAAACTCTCTGGCGGTCACTGCTAAACAGTTTAAGGAGCTGGGACCACCGGAGTTTAAGGGAGAACCCAAACCACTTGTAGCTGAAACATGGATAAAGCAGATCACCAAGATATTTGATGTCTTGGGTTGCTCCGAGGAGCAAAAGGTTCCCTTTGCCGCCTTTATGTTGCGAGGAGAGGCAGATTACTGGTGGGAATCGATAAAGCGTACTCAACCTGCCGCACTGAAGATGTCTTGGGAGAAGTTCCAAGATCTGTTTAACGACAAATACTTTCCCGAGAGTATTCGTCACATGAAGGAGGTGGAGTTCATCAAATTGGAGCAGAATAATATGACCGTGTCGCAGTACGAGGCAAAATTTGCGGAGTTATCCCGGTTTGCGTCCCACCTGGTGGATAATGAAGAAAGAATGACGCGGATGTTTTTAAGAGGTTTGAAGCCGGAGATACGTCAACATCTTATTTCTCATAAACTGTGTTTGTATTCAGATGTTGTAAATAGGGCTCAGTTGGTGGAGCGCGATAACGAGACAACGCAACCAAAAGAGAGCAGCCGGCAAAATGATAATACCAGTGAGAGCAGTCATCGAAGCGGTGACAACAAGCGTGGAGGGAATCAACAGACCAGAAATGGTAACCACTTCGGTGATAATCAGGGCCAAAACAATAAGAATGGACATTTCAAGAAGAGGAGATTCAACAATGATGGAAAGACGTCAGCACCAGCACCTGTCGTTAAGGAAGGAGAACGACCACCTATCATATGTTTCAAATGCGGAGGGGAGGGGCACATCAGTCCAAACTGCGCGATGCCGTCCAAAGCATGTTATAATTGTGGAAGAGAAGGTCATTTAGCCCGATTTTGTCGTTTACCGAAGACAAATTCAGCTAGGGTGGAGGCACCAAAAGCCGTCCCAGAAAAGTCAAAACCGGTTGTGCAAGGGAGAGCGTTTGTTGTGAACTCCCAGAACGCAAGGAACCCGAATGAGGTCATCACGGGTAAGCTTATCATAAACTCTAAAGAAGTTTATACTTTATTTGATACCGGTTCAACCCATTCTTTTATTTCTCCTACTTGCGCTCGTTGATTAAATTTGATTCCGGAGAAATTAGACTTTGACTTATCTGTGGAAACTCCGTTGGGAGAAACCTTCATTACCTCCACTGTTTATAAGTCTTGTTTGATTCAAGTTGGTACCCACACATTACCTATCGATCTGATTTCATTAAAAATACTTGCATTTGACGTGATTCTAGGGATTGATTGGTTAACTACTCATCATGCAAAAATTGATTGTTTTCGTAAGGTTGTTAGCTTTCATATTCCTAATCGACCTATTATGCGAATTCAAGCAACCAAACCATTAAAATCAATCGCTGTCATCTCAAGCCATAAAGCTATTCGTTTATTGAAAAACGGATGTCAAGCTTTCTTAGCTCATGTCACAGATCTAAACAAAAATACGTCAGTTTTGAATGATATTTCTATTGTTAATAAATTCCCTGACGTATTCCCTGAAGAACTTCCTGGCCTACCCCCAGAGCGTGAAATTGAATTTTGTATCGATCTTGAACCCGGTACAAAACCCATTTCCAAAGCCCCATATCGAATGGCTCCTATTGAACTTCAGGAGTTACAAGATTTGGAAAGAGAGGAAAGCTAAATCCTCGATTCATCGGTCCATTTTTAATCCTCGATCGAGTAGGAACTGTGGCTTATAGACTCGCTTTACCGCCAAGTATGTCTCGTGTTCATAACGTTTTCCACATATCAATGTTACGCAAATATGTGGAAGACCCGAACCACATTATTGAGTTAGAACCGGACGAAATAGCGGAGGATTTGACGTATGAAGAAGTTCCTGTTCAAATCTTGGATATGAAGGAACATATTCTACGCTCCAAGGTTATACCTCAAGTTAAAGTTTTGTGGAGAAACCACGATGTTGAGGAAATGACTTGGGAGTTAGAATCAGAAATGAAATCAAGGTATCCTTACCTCTTCGACATACCAGGTACGTACCCTAATTTCGAGGGCGAAATTTCATAAGAAGGGGAGGTTGTAAGACCCCAACTTTTATAAATAAAGATGAATTTTCTATAAATATCATTTTTGAATATTATGGAGTTAATTTGATATAATGTTATAGTTGTGGGTAATATTTATAAATTTTGCAAAGTAAGCAAGTTGTTATAAAATATTCGTTTGGTCGGAGAATATTCTTTTTGTCGGGGAATATTCGTACGACGGCACAATCATTGGTGGACCCCACAACGGAATTATTGTCGGATTGAGAAAACGACAGAATTATCTTTCTATAAAAGTAACGGCTGAGGTGTTACCGTTAAAACCGTTAAAACTGTTGAACTACTCGGTAGTAAAAGTACAGTAATACGCGTGGTTGCATAGTAGCACACGGTATTGATTATTGATGCTTACGTGAGAAGTCACTCAGCTATACTCAATTATTGCTACAGTAATTGCTGCATCATATCTCTTAAATTATTGTCATAGTATCATCTGTATAATATGTTATATTATTGAGACGTTATGGTAAGTTTGGTTATTTTATGGGGGGCCATATGTCATCATCTAAGAGTCTCTTCGTCAATAGTAATTACCGTCGTCAATAGTAATTACCGTGGTCAATAGTAATTACCTTCGTCAATAGTATTTACCTTGGTCAATAGTAATTACCTTCGTCAATAGTATTTACCTTGGTCAATAGTATTTACCTTGGTCAATAGTAATTACCTTCGTCAATAGTATTTACCTTGGTCAATAGTAATTACTTTCGTCAATAGTAGTTGTCCCTTCAATATTACCAAGAGTCATTTGACCCTTCGTTAAGACCAAGAGTCATTTGACCCTTCGTTAAGACCAAGAGCCACCCTCAGTTTTTCTATAAATAGAGGCCTAGGGCTTCATTATTTTTCACGAATTCATTCAAGCTATAGAGAGAGAAAGTATAGAGAGAATAAGAGAGAGAGAGACTAAAAGTATTCTGCTACATCACTTTTCCAATATCCAGTTCTTTTAAGGTAGGGAATATTATTTCTTTTATATTCATGAAGAGAACTTCTGTTATTCCATTTGTTATTATTCTGTTGGAATAACCAGTATACGCGGTCTACCCTATACTTGGTGACATTCTTCTATTATTCTGTTGGAACATCCTGTCTGTGTGTTTTACACCGGACCTGGTTCCGTTTATTATTCTGTTGGAACATCCTGTCTGTGTGTTTTACACCGGACCTGGTTCCGTTTTATTATTATTCTGTTGGAATATCCCGTCTGTGTGTTTTACACCGGACCTGGTTCCATTATTTATTATTCTGTCGGAATATCCTGTCTGTGCGTTTACGCCGGACCTGGTTCCATTATTTATTATTCTGTTGGAATAACCTGTCTGTGCGGTCTATCGCATGCATGGTGATTTCTTTTGTTATTCCATTCTTTATTATACTCAGTTGGTTAAGTTTTGACTTCTATACTCCATGAAATTTGTGGAATATCCTTGATAGTTGCGTTTCATCCAGTATCTTTTCAAGAAAATATTCTTCTAAGCATTCTTGAATTTTACTCCACAATGCAGTATATTGTTGACAATTTGGACGTTGTTAATTCCTGGATAAATTAATTCTTGAACTTGTTTTATTGAATTCTTATATCATTGTCATCATCCTCATGTTTATAAAATGTTGAAAGTCATCTGTGGCCTGTAGTGCATAGATGGACTTGGTATGATTATGACCAGGGATTATTCGGTATAATCATGACCGTAATGTTAAAAATGATGTGGTAAAAGTCCTCATTGGCCCGTAGTGCATTGATGGACAGTTGTTGGCATGATCATGACCATTAATGAATACACGAATATCCTTGGCCGTAGTGAAGGGGTGATTCGATGATGTGGATTATTTTATTAAGCTGAGTCTCAGCGATCGCAGTGTTGAAAAACCTTTTAAATCATAAAAGATAGTAGAGTTTATTTTCTACTTGACTCTTTTAATGGATTGCTTGTTCCGCTGCAGTTAAACTTGATGTCTATTATATTTTATCAGTTTAACATTGTTGAAGGCTAATGATAATTTATTCTGCATTATCTTAGTCATAATATTTCTTACTGGGCTAGTTGAGCTCACCCTTTCTTTCACTGTTCTCTTCAGGAAATGAGAACGTAGCTGGGGCAAGTCGGGGAACGGAGTGATGGTCCGAAGAATAGTATTAGTTAGTAGTCCTCACTATTCTATATAATGGTGTGTTAATAAATGTAATGAGGACTCCTTTTGAGTATGAATACTCTCTAGAAGATAATATTTGTATTCAAACTCACAGTTTATGTTTTGTCGTATTGTACACGACAGTTGTATTACTAAGTTGTATTTGTATTCTGTACTATGTATCTGACGACTCAAGATGGGTGATGTATACCTAATTTTGGGGGCGTCACATTATATTACAACTCTCTAAATTATAAATTCAATTAATTTAGAATATTATCTAATAAATTTAATTCATAAATATTTACTAACAACCATCACATCAATAAAATATTTATTCAATAATTTCAACAATAAACATATCAAATAAATATTTATACAATTCTATAAATATTTAATATTGCAATTTGAAATTTCGGATTGTTACGAAAGATATTCAATTATAAATTCAATGGTCATGATCATACCAGTCAACAATTCATCTTTGCACTACTGGCCAAAGAGAACTCATAGTCACGATCATACCAATAATCTATCCATCTTTACACTCAAGTCAAAGAGAAATTTCATCACCAGGAATATAAAAAAATTATATATGATAATAAAAATAATATGATCAACAACTACATTTAATTTCAAGAGTAAGATTCATAAATCAAAGATAATTTGGTCAGAAAAAGAAAGTAATTTTGTCGTGAATAGTAACTCGTGAATATTAACCTGTATTTGTACATAGTACCGTATGCGTAAATAATGTCGTATACATAAATAGTGCCATATACATGAATAGTGTCGTATACGTGAATAGTGCCATATACGTGAATAGTAACTCTGACACGAAAAAGTAGAAATTCCACAATAAAATTCATACCAATATTTCGGCATAATGATATTGAAGAAAATAATATCATTTACGAAGAAAATAACATCTCATACCATCCCTTACAATCCCGCACCTCAAAAGAGCAGTACTTTTGACTGGAATATCGGATATGACGTTGAAGGAAACTTGCACTGAATAACAATTCTCAAAGTATCTAAATACTCACAAAATACGCTCGATAATATAGAGAGAAAGAAAATTTATGTTTCTGGTGTGATTTTCAATTCTAACTCAGCACCCTATTTATAAGAAAATGTAAGAACGCCAAAGCAGACTTGACCTGCTACCTGATTACTTTACCTGCTACTATTTCCACCCACCACTTTTAAAATAAAATTTAAGCACATTTCTTCACCAACCAAAGGTGGGGCCCACCAATTCTAGAAATTTCCAAAATGTCTTATCATTTAAACAATAATCAGAAACTTCAATAATTCATAATAAATAACCCTTTTATCAGAAAAATACGAATTTTATGTCCATTCCATAGAAAATCGAATTCTCTAAAACTTTATAGAAGAAATTTTTTCCAAATTCCAAACAGAAAATGATCGAAATCCACATACGGATGATTTTCAACACCTCTTAAAATTCATAACAAATCATACGTTAATTTTTAACGGTTCAAAATTTGTGGACATATACTCAACTTATATATGTATAACATATCCAAAAATCACAACGATCCAACGGTCAGATCAAAATTATAACTCACGCAATAGAGCTTAAGAACACTGATTTGATTTTCGGACTATAAGTCCCTCGTACCAGTTTCACTCAAACAGTCACCACGAAAAATTCACAATAAATTTTTGGGTGATTCTAATTTTTATGTTTAGCTTACTTCCAGGGCTTTCTTTTGATATATGGATCATCTTCTAACTCATTATACACAAAGAGTTATAGATTTTACAAAATCAAGTAATAAACTAATTTTATGAAAATTTCCAAATTTCTTTTTTTATTTCGACAAAATACTAATGAAACACCTCAGCATTAATTCCTTCATTTATATTCATATAAAAAAATATATTTTCTTATCATATAAATCAAAATTTAATTATTCACAAATAATATTACAGAATCACAAGAATGACAACCAGGCCGTTCCCAAGAAAGATGAGCTTTCTGATAAGGATTTCTCCTTACTGGCGCGTAATTAGGTGATCAAACCTCTCCTTGATAGAACTTTCTAGACATTACCAATAATGTTATCTAATAATATTATTTAAATAATATGAATTATTGATCTGATAATGGAAAATACTATGCAGTGATAATTATTGAAACAATAATAATATAAAATATCAACGCTACAATTTTTGAAGCAATAAAATAAAATATTGAATAGTAATTACTGTAACAATTATTGAGTAGTGCCTTCATACGTAAGAATCAATAATTTAAAAATACTGTGCAATACCGTGTGCTACTGTGCAACCATGCGTATTACTGTATTTTAACCACCAGGTAATCCAACAGTGTTAATGGTAATATTTACGCCGTTATTTATAAAAACTCAAACTTGTCGTTTTCTTCATCCGACAGTTAGTCTGTTATGGGGCCCACAAATGGTTGCGCCGTTGTGCGAATATTCCCCGACAACAAGAATATTCCACGACCAAACGAATATTCCCCGACAACAATAAGTATGTTATAGCCACTTGCTTATTTTGAAAAAAAATTATATATCACCCTTAACTTTAACTTTTTATCAATTTAACCATTTACTGGATAATAATTATCTGAAAAATTAAATACTTTTATTTCATAAAATTCGAGGTCTTACACGTAGTGCAAAGATGAACAAGTGTTGAGATGAACATGACCAACTGGTGATACAAATGAATATCTTTGGCCCGTAGTGCAAAGATGAATATTTGATGCAAGTTGTATATTGATTGGTGTTACAGGGATAAAATATTGATGATGAACTTTTAAATTCATAGATGATAGTAGATTTCATTCTCTACTTAACTCTTCTAATAAATTGTTGTTTCCGCTGCAGTTGTTGATCTAAAACTTGTTATCTATTATATTCTATTAGATGTTTTCCTGTTGAAGACTAAGGATAATTTGTTGTATATTATCTTAGTCATAATATCCTTTACAGGGTTAGTTGAGCTCACCCTTTTTCTTTTTGTTCCATTTTTCTTCTCAAGAAGCGAGAATATAGCGGGAAGTAGTCGGGGTGTGGAATAATGGTTCTACACAGTTGTTTAGCAGTCCTCACTATTTTGTAAAATAGTGTATCAATAATTATAATGAGGACTTTATCTGAGTGTGAATATTGTCTAGAAGATAATATTTGTATTTAAACTCACAGTTGTTGTGTTGTCGTATTTTGCACGACAATTGTACTAATAAAGTTATAATTTTTTCTGTACCATGTATTTGGCGACTCAGAATAGGTGATGTATACCTATTTTGGGGGCGCCACAGTTGGTATCAGAGCTTAGGGATATGGTCTCTGGCGGAGATCGGAGAATAGAACTAGGAGAGGAGAGACGAGTAAATCCTTCGCTAGTGTGTTCTACCTAAGCTTATTTGTTGGTCGGTCATAATATAGGGATATTATGTGATATGTTAATTTATTTAATTAACCCTTATTTTATGACAATATTTAAGAATGGCAGCTGAGAACATTAACAATGGAGTGTTTGAGACCGTGGAACAACCTTCAATCACCAACCAGGAGAACATGTAACAGGAAGGCAATATTCCTCCTGTAAACAACACTACCGAGCAAACGATGAATGATGGAATGTTTAGAAGTTTTTTGCAATTTATGCAAAATCAGACGAGAGAGACTCGTGTACAAAATACGGGTGGAAATGATAGCAACGCGTGGTTTATCACAGCCAAACAGTTCAAGGAGTTGGGACCACCAGATTTCTGGGGAAAGCCAGATCCGATTAAGGCGAAAACATGGGTCAAGCAAATTATCAAGATATTTGATGTCTTGGGATACACGGAAGAACAGAAGGTTCCATTCGCCACCTTTATGTTCCGTGGTGAGGCAAATTACTGGTGGGAATTTGTGAAGCTTACCCAGCTAGCCGCACTCAACATATCTTGGGAAAGATTTTAGAAACTGCTCAATGACAAGTACTTTCCTGAAAGTATTCGTCATATGAAGGAGGTAGAGTTTATTAGACAGGAACAGAATAACATGCCGGTGTCCCAGTACGAGGCGAAGTTTACGGAGTTATCTAGGTTTTCACCTCATTTGGTAGAGAATGAGGAACATATGACGCGGATGTTTCTGAGAGGTCAAAAACCCGAGATTCGTCAATACCTTATCTCTCACAAATTTTCTCTGTAATCAGATGTTGTCAACATGGCTCAATTATTAGAGCGAGATAATGAGTATGTGCAACTGAGGGACCACAACCAGGGTCATACCGGTGACAGCAGTCATCGGAGCGATGATAACCAGCGAGGAGGGAAAAATACGGACAAAAGCGGTAACCACTCGGGTGGTCATCGTGGCCATGATAATAGGAGAGGTGAGTCAAGTAGAAATTTAAAAAAGAGGAGATTCAACAATGACGGGAAGACATCAGCAGCAGCACCAACAACAAATTTTAGGGAAGGAGAACGACCGCCAGTTAGATGCTACAGATGCGGAGAGGAGGGACACATAAGTTCATACTGTTCACAGCCTTCCAAGGTGTGTTTCATGTATGAAAAAGACAGTCATATAGCCCAATTTTGTCCGGTAGCGAAGTCAAGTCCAACTGGGACGATGGCACCAAAGGCGACTACAGACAAAACAAAATCAGTGGTTAAAGATAGGGCGTTTGTCCTGACTGGCCAAAATACGAGAAACCCGAACGAGGTGATCACAGGTAATCTAATCTTGAACTCTTGCGAAGTTTATACCTTACTAGATACCGGTTCTACCCATTCTTTTATCTCTCCTGCTTGTGCTCAACGTTTAAACTTGACTCCGGATAAATTAGACTTTAACTTATCTGTGGAGACTCCGTTAGAAGAAACTTTTATTATATCCACTGTTTATAAATCTTGTTTGATCCAAGTTGGCACCATCACATTACCTGTTGATCTTATCTCTTTAAAGATACTTGCATTTGATGTGATTTTAGGGATTGATTGGTTAACCACTCATCATGCTAAAATTGATTGTTAATATTAAGGTTGTTAGTTTTCATATTCCTAACCAACCTGTTATGTGACTTCAAGCAATCAAACCACTAAAGTCAATCACTGTCATATCAAGCCATAAAGCCATTCGATTATTAAAAAACGGATGTCAAGCTTTCTTAGCCCATGTTATGGACTTGAATAAAAACACATCAGATTTGATAAATATTTCTATTGTTAGTGAATTTTCTAACTTATTTCCTAAAGAACTTCCTGGTCTACCCCCAGAATGTGAAGTTGAATTCTTTATTGATCTTGAACCGGGTACAAAGCCCATTTCTAAAACCCCATATCGAATGGCTCCTATTGAACTTTAGGAGTTAAAAGTTCAACTACAGGAATTATTAGACATCAATTTCATTCGTCCTAGTACATCTCCTTGGGATGTTCCTGTTTTATTTGTAAAGAAAAAAGACGGAAGTATGCGACTTTGTATTGACTACCGGGAATTAAACCATGTCACCATCAAGAATAGGTATCCGCTACCTCGCATTGATGACCTGTTCGATCAGTTGCAAGGAGCACAATTCTTTTCAAAGATCGACCTTCGTTCTAGATATCATCAGCTGAAGATTAAAACTGAAGATATTCTAAAGACTGCCTTCAGAACTCGGTACGGGCATTATGAATTCTTAGTCATGTCTTTTGGATTGACTAATGCTCCTGCTGCCTTCATGGATATGATGAACCGTGTATTCAAGAAATATTTGGATCAGTTCGTTGTTATCTTTATTGATGACATCCTCATCTACTCCAAAAGCCGTGAAGATCATGAGCACCATTTGAAGCTGGTACTTTAAAGACTTCGTGACAATAAGCTATATGCCAAGCTGAAGAAATGAAAGTTCTGGCTTAAGGAAGTATTATTCCTTGGGCACGTGGTGTCAAAACATTGAGCATCTGTTGACCCGACAAAGGATTTTCGTGGAAGGATTTTCTCGAATCGCTACTCCATTAACTCAGCTGATTCGGAAGGATACAAAATTCGTATGGAGCGAGGAATGTGAGAAGAGTTTCCAAGAGCTCAAGAGGAGACTCATTTCGGCACCTGTTCTGACAATACCATCTAGTTCGGATGGATTTGCTATCTACAGCGATGCTTCAGGCAAAGGGTTAGGATGTGTTCTTATGCAACATGAGAAAGTCATAGCCTATGCCTCGCGACAACTCAAAGAATATGAGAGGAATTATTCTACTCATGATCTAGAGTTGGCAGCAGTCGTTTTTGCGTTAAAAATCTAGAGACACTACCTGTATGGGGAGAAAGTGGAGATTTATACGGATCATAAAAGCTTTAAATATTTCTTCACCCAAAAGGAACTCAACATACGGCAACGACGTTGGCTCGAACTGTTGAAAGATTACGACTATAACATTCAATATCATCCTAAAAAAGTAAACGTTGTAGCTGACGAATTGAGTAGAAGATCATATGCGGGTACGAGTGCGATGTTGTTAACACAAAGACCCATATACGGGTACGATTTAGGTTATTATTGATAGATTAACCAAGTCTGCTCATTTCTTGCCTATACGTGAGACTTATTCCCTTGAACATCTTGCTCGTATGTATGTAAATGAGATAGTGAGATTGCATGGCATGCCAGTATCCATAGTTTCGGATCGTGACCCAAGATTCACTTCACAATTTTGGGTTAACTTGCAGAAAGCTATGGGCACGAATTTACGATTTAGTTAGGCATACCATCCTCAAACAGACGAGCAATCAGAAAGGACTATTCAAACTCTTGAAGATTTATTAAGACTCTGTGTCCTAGATTTCAAAGGGAGTTAGGATAAGTACTTACCATTGGTGGAACTCTCCTATAACAACAGTTATCAGGCAAGTATAGGCATGGCTCCATTCGAGCCGTTGTATGGACAAAAGTGTCATTCTCCAGTATGTTGGGACGAGGTGGGTGAAGCAACGTTGTTGGGACCAAAATTAGTACGCATGACTACGGAAAAGATTCAAATGATCCGGCAACGTATAAAGACCTCATAAGATCGATAAAAGAGTTATGCTGACCTTTATCGAAAGGATGTGAAATTTAATATTGGAGATCATGTACTGTTACGTATTGCTCCATGGAAGGGAGTTACAACATTCGGGAAGAGAGGAAAGCTCAATCCACGATTTGTTGGTCCATTTGGAATTCTTGACCGAATAGAAAATGTGGCTTATAGACTCACATTACCTCGAAGCATGTCTCGTGTTCATAATATTTTTCACATATCTATGCTTCGTAAATATGTGAAAGATTTAAACCACATTATTGCGTTAGAACCAGACGAGATAACCAAAGATTTAACGTACGAGGAGGTAACTGTCAAGATATTGGATAGGAAAGAGCATGTCCTATGAACAAAGGTTATACAACAAGTCAAGATTTTGTGAAGGAATCATGCTATTGAGGAAATGACCTGGGAGTTGGAATCGGAAATGAAAGTGAGGTACCCTCACCTTTTTAAAACACCAGGTATGTACGTTAATTTCGAGGATGAAATTTCATAAGGAGGGGAGGTTGTAAGACCCCAACTTATTATAAATAAAATTAAAATTTTTCTATTCATTATCTTGAAATAATGAGTTAATTTGATATAATACTTTGGTTATGGGTGAAATGTGTAAATTTTGTAAAATAAGCAAGTGGTTGCAAAATATTCATTTTGTCGGGAAATATTCGTTTGGTCGTGAAATATTCTTGCTGTCGGGGAATATTCGTACGACGGCGCAGCTATTTGTGGGCCCCATAACGAAAAATGCTCGGATGAAGAAAACGACAAGTTTGGTTTTTTATAAATAACGACGTAGTTGTTACCGTTAACACTGTTGGAATACCCGGTGGTTAAAATACAGTAATACGCGTGGTTGCATAGTACTACACAGTATTTTTGAATTATTGATTCTTACGTAAGAAGGCACTACTCAATAATTATTACAGTAATTATTGTTCAATATTTTATTTTATTGATTCAGTAATTGCTGCGTTGATATTTTATATTATTGTTGTTTCAATAATTGTCATTGCACATTATTTTCTATTATCAAATTAATAATTCATATTATTTGAATAATATTATTAGATAGCATTATTGGCAATGCCTAAGAAAGTTCTAACTAGGAAAGGGGTTTGGTCACCTAATTGCACGCTAGTAAGGAGAAATCCTTATCGGAAAGCCCCCTCTTTCCTGGGAACGACCTGGTTGTCATAATTGTGATTCTGTAATATTATTTGTGAATAATTAATTATTGATTTATATGATAAAAAATATTTATTTTATGTAGATATAAATGAAGGATAAGAAAATATTTATTTTATGTGATTATAAATAAAAAAAATAATGTTGAGGTATTTTATCAGTATTTTGTCGAAATGGAGGTATTAAAAATTGTCCGTATGTGGATTTCGGGCATTTTTCGTTTGGAAATTGAAAAAACTTAAAGCTACAAAGTTGTAGAGAATTCGATTTTCTATGGAATGGACATAAAATTCATATTTTTTTGATAAAAGGGCTATTTATTATGAATTATTGAAGTTTCAGAAATTAAATATTTTTATTAAAATTATTGGTGGGACCCACTTTTATTTTTGGTGAAAAAAATGGGTTGAATTTTGGTTCAATAGTGGAGTGCTTGAATTGGTCTTGGTTGGTGCGTAGAAAAAAATATTATTTTATTAATTTAGTCTACTTTGGCGTTCTAGTATTTTTCCTATAAATAGGGTGCTTAGTTAGAATTGAAAATCACACCAGAAACAAGTTTTTTTTTCTCTCTCTCTCTCTCTATATATATATATATATATTATCAAGCGTATTTTGTGAGTATTTAGATACTTTGAGAGTTGCTATTCAGTGCAAGTTTTCTTCGACTTTACATCTAATATTTCGATCCGAAATACTGTTATTTTGAGGTAAGGGATGTTATTTTCTTCGTAAATGATATTATTTTTTTCAATATCATTATGCCGAAATATTGATATGAATTTTATTGTGGAATTTTTATCTTTTTGTGTCGGGATTACTATTCACGTATACGACACTATTCACAAATATGACACTATTCACCAAAAATTAAAATTTTCTCTTCTTTGTCCCAGATGTCTATTATGGTTACTATCTTTGATTGTATCCATATTTTGATCTTCATTTTTGAATTTTACTCCATTATGGTTTATTATGGAGTATTTTTAAACTTGAATTATCTAAAGTACGAATCTCTAATCTTTGTCCTTTTATCTCACTAAATTCGTTCTCTAAAATATTTTTCATCATCCTCAGTTTTTAATGGTGATACTTGATGAATATCTTTGGCCTGTAGTGCAAAGATGAATGATTACCTGATGAATAACTTTGGCCCGTAGTGCAAAGATGAACAAGTGTTGAGATGAACTTGACCAACTGGTGATACAAATAAATATCTTTGGCCCGTAGTGCAAAGATGAATATTTGATGCAAGATGTATATTGATTGATGTTACAGGGATAAAATATCGATGATGGACTTTTAAATTCATAGATGATAGTAGATTTCATTCTCTACTTAACTCTTCTAATGAAATGTTGTTTCCGCTGCAGTTGTTGATCTAAAACTTGTTGTCTATTATATTCTATTAGATTTTTCCCTGTTGAAGACTAAGGATAATTTGTTGTATATTATCTTAGTCATAATATTCTTTACTGGGTTAGTTGAGTTCACCCTTTTCCTTTTTATTCCATTTTTCTTCTCAAGAAGCGAGAATATAGCGGAAAGTAGTCGGGGTGTGGAATGATGGTTCTAGACAGTTGTTTAGCAGTCTTCACTATTTTTTAAAATAGTGTATCAATAATTGTAATGAGGACTTTATCTGAGTGTGGATATTGTCTAGAAGACAATATTTGTATTTAAACTCACGGTTGTTGTGTTGTCGTATTTTGCACGACAATTGTATTAATAAAGTTGTAGTTATTTCTGTACCATGTATTTGGAGACTCAGAATGGGTGATGTATACCTATTTTCGGAGCGTCACATTGATACTACGTGCCCAAGGAATGCTACTTCCTCAAGCCAGAACTCACATTTCTTCAACTTGGCATAAAGCTTATTTTCACGAAGCTTTTAGAGTATCAGCCTCAAGTGTTGCTCATGATCTTCACGGCTTTTGGAGTATATGAGGATGTCATCAATAAAGGCAACCACAAAGTGATCTAAATATTCCTTGAATACTCGGTTTATCATGTCCATGAAGGCAACAGGAGCATTAATCAATCCAAAACACATAACTAGGAATTCATAATGTCCGTACCGAGTTCTGAAAGCAGTCTTTGGAATGTCATCGATTTTAATCTTTAACTAATGATAGATCGATCTTTGAAAAGAATTTGGCACATTGCAACTGGTTAAACAGGTCATTAATACGAGGCAACGGGTATCTATTTTTGACAGTGACATGGTTCAACTCCCGATAATCAATACAAAGTCGCATACTCCCATCTTTCTTCTTCACGAATAGAACAGGAGCACCCTAAGGAGACGCACTAGGACAAATGAAATCGATGTCTAACAATTCCTGTAGCTGGGTCTTTAACTCCTGAAGTTCAATAGGAGCCATTCGATATGGGCCTTTGGAAATGGGTTTTGTACAGGGTTCAAGGTTGATACAAAATTCAATTTCATGCTCTGGGGGTAGGCCAAGAAGTTCTTCAGGGAATACATCAAAAATTTATTAACAATAGAAATATCATTCAAAACTGACGTATTTTTGTTTAAATCCGTGACATGAGCTAAGAAAGCTTGACATCCATTTTTTAAAAAACGAATAGC
Organism: Panax notoginseng; assembly: GCA_016801055.1. Taxonomy (NCBI): domain Eukaryota; kingdom Viridiplantae; phylum Streptophyta; class Magnoliopsida; order Apiales; family Araliaceae; genus Panax; species Panax notoginseng. The sequence goes on along the minus strand of CM029014.1, from coordinate 216,552,720 downwards.
TTTATGACTTGAGATGACAGTGATTGATTTTAATGGTTTGGTTGCTTGAATTCGTATAATAGCTTGGTTAGGAATATGAAAGCTAACAACCTTATGAAAATAATTAATTTTTGCATGATGAGTAGTTAACCAATCAATCCCTAGAATTACGTCAAACGCAAATATTTTCAATGAAATAAGATTGACAGGTTATGTGAGGGTACCGATTTGAACCAAACAAGAGTTATGAACAGTGGATGTAATGAAGGTTTCTCCCAACGGAGTTTCAACAGATAAGTCAAAGTCTAATTTCTCCGGAGTCAAATTTAAACGTTGAGCGCAAGTAGGAGAAATAAAAGAATGGGTAGAACCGGTATCAAATAAGGTATAAACTTTGCTAGAGTTTATGATTAGCTTACCCGTGATAACCTCGTTCGGGTTCTTTGCTTTCTGGGAGGTCACGACAAACGCTCTCCCTTGAACTACTGGTTTTGACTTTTTTGGAACGGCCTTTGGTGCCTCCATCCCAGCTGAACTTGGCTTCCCGGTACGATAAAATCGAGCTAGGTGACATTCTCTTCCACAATTGTAACACGTTTTGGACTGCTGCGCACATTTTGGACTGATATATCCCTTCCCTCCGTATTTGAAGCATATGATAAGTGGTCGTTCTCTTTCCTTAACAACGGGTGCTGGTGCTGACGTCTTTCCATCATTGTTGAATCTCCTCTTCTTGAAATGTCCACTTTTATTATCTTGGCCATGATTACCACCGTAATGGTTACCATTTCTGGCATGTTGATTCCCTCCACGTTTGTTGTCACCGCTTCGATGACGGCTACCACTGGTATTATCTACTTTTCGACTGTTCTCTCTTGGTTGGGTTGACTCATTATCGCGCTCTAATAGTTGAGCCCTATTTACAACAGCTGAATATAAGCACAGTTTGTGAGAGATAAGGTATTGACTTATCTCAGGTTTCAAACCTCTTAGAAACATTCTCGTCATTCTCTCCTCGTTATCAACTAAGTGGGACGCAAACCAGGACAACTCGGCAAACTTGGCTTCTTACTGCGACACGGTCATATTATTTTGCTCCAGCTTGATGAACTCTACCTCTTTCATGTGACGAATACTTTCGGGAAAGCACTTGTAGTTGAACAGTTCTTGGAACTTCTCCTAAGACATTTTGAGTGCGGCAGGCTGGGTACACTTTATAGATTCCCATCAGTAATATGCCTCTCCTCGCAACATGAAGGTGGCAAAGGGAACCTTTTGCTCCTCGGAGCATCCAAAGACATCAAATATCTCGGTGATCTGCTTTATCCACGTCTTTGCCTTAAGTGGTTTTGGCTTTCCCAAAAACTCCAGTGGTCCCAACTCATTGAACTGCTTGGCGGTGACCGTCAGAGAGTTGCCAGTGTTTCCACCTGCATTTTGAACAGTAGCCGCTCTCACCTGATGTTGCATAAATTGCATAAAGCCTCTGAACATCTCATCGTTCATCATTTGATCGGTGTCTTTGTTTACCTGAGGATTATTGTCTTCCTGTTGCACATTATCCTGGATATTGATCTGTGGTGACTCAACGGTCTCTTGTGCTCCATTGCTATTCTCAACATTCTCAGATGTTATTTTTAAATACTGCCACAAAACAAAGGTTAATTGACACAGCACATATTATCCCTATATTCTGACCGACCAATTAAATAACAAATAAACTTAGGTAGGTCATATTAGCTCAGGAATTACCCGTCTCTCCCCCTAGTTCTAGTCTCACATCTTAGCTAGGGATCATATCCCTAAGCTTTGATACCAACTGTGACGCCCCCAAAATAGGTATACATCACCCATTCTGAGTCGCCAAATACATGGTACATAATACAAATACAAACTTAAATATACAACATGAGCTGTGAGTTTTAATACAAATAATGTCTTCTAGACAGTATTCAAACTCAAAATAAGTCCTCAATACATTTATTATCACACTATTTTACAAAATAGTGAGGACTACTAATGCAAACATCTGGACCGTCACTCCGTTTCCCGACTAGTCCCAGCTATATTCTCATTTCCTGAAGAGAACAATGAAAGCAAAGGGTGAGCTTAACTAGCCTAGTAAGAAATATTATGACTAAGACAATGCAGAATAAATTATCGTTAGCCTTCAACAATGTTAAATAGATAAAATATAATAGACATCAAGTTTAACTGCAGCGGAACAAGTAATCCATTAGAAGAGTTAAGTAGAGCATGAAATATATTATCTTCTATGATTTAAAAAGTTTATCATCAATTTTATCGCTGAGACTCAACTTAATAAATAATCCACATCATCGAATCACCCCTGCACTACGGCCAAGGATATTCATTAGTATCACAACCATAAATTATCCATGCACTACGAGCCAAGGATATTCGTGTTTTCATCAATGGTCATGATCATGCCAACAACTGTCCATCAATGCACTACGGGCTAATGAGGACTTTTACCACATCATTTATAACATTACGGTCATGATTATACCGAATAATCCCTGGTCATAATCATACCAAGCCCATCTATGCACTACGACTAAAGATGACTTTCATAACAATATAAACACGAGGATGATGACAATGATATAAGAATTCAATTAAAAGAAAGCAAAGGATAAATTTTTAAAGATTTATAATTTAATTTATCCAAAATTTAATAATGTCCAAATTGTCGACATGATACTGTTTTGTAGAGTAAAATTTAAGAATAATATTGTATCAAAAATGATTTGGACCGAAAAAAATTAATTTTTATCATGAATAGTACCCCGGGTGAATAGTAACCGAGTGAATAGTATCTCGTAAATAGTAACTTCGGGAATAGTAATCCCGTGAATAGTACTCTGACATGAAAAAGTTAAAACTTATCAAGAATGCTCAGAATAATATTTTCATGAAAAGATACTGGATGAAGCGCAAATATCAAAGATATTCTACAAATTTCATGGAGTATAGAATGCAAAACTTTAACAAAAGGAGTATAGAATTCGGAATCTAAAATAAAATTATATTACTTACATACTACAGAGTATGAAATAAAATATTATTTCATATGAATATTGAACAAAAATAACATCCTTTACCTTAACAAGATGAGTATTCCGGCTGGTAGGGTGTCTACTACGCTCAAAACTTCCTTAAACTCTAAAGAAATACGCTCAATATTATAGAAGAAGGATTCTCTAATTCTGGTGTGATTTTCAATTCTAACTAAGCATCCTATTTATAGGAGAATGGAAAGGGTACTGTTAAAAAGTTTCACGGACGAACAATTGAAAAAATTCACGGGTCGAATTCTGTAACTTCACATACGCCCGTTTTTTTTCAAATTAAAAATATAATATTCAAGTAAAACAAAACTTATATATATATATATATATATATATATATATATATATATATATATATATATATATATTTTACCTGCCATATACGGTAATGAGGAAATGGGGATCTCACCAAATTTAGTTTCCATATATCATCAGCTCAAGTTCGTGATATACAAAGAAGCAACTTTCACAAAAAAGCAAGTAACATAACCATTATATCATTTATATAATATATATCTATATAACACACCCGTGACAATATTTGCCCCCCCAATGTCACTTTCATCATCATACTCATAACACACACTATTTGAAAAATGAGTAAGTGGGGGGTCCAAATAATATGCCAAAATTTACAACAATTACTTTATTAAAAAAATCTTCTCAATATTTTTAACAACCTTTATTCATATTATTATAACTCGCAATATTAACAACCAGATCGTTCTCAGGAAAGAGGGGACTTTCTGATAAGGATTTCTACCTATTGGCGCGCAATTAGGTGACCAAACCCCTTTCCTCAACAGAACTTTCTAGACATTATTATATATGCAGATAATAATATAAATAACTTGTCATCTCAATTATTGATTTAATAAAATATCGACAATAATTGAATCAAATAACGTGAGATACTATGCAACAATTATTGTAGCAATAATTAAATAAAAGTGAGTGACTTCTCACGTAAGCATTAATAATCAATACCGTGTACTACTATGCAATCACGCGTATTACTGTACTTTTAACACCGGGTATTTCAACAGTTAACGGTAAAACTTTCGCCGTTATTTTTATAAAAAGATATTTTTATCATTTTCTCAATCCGATAATAATTTCGTTGTAGGGTTCACCAATGATTGTGCTGTCGTACGATTATTCCCTGTTAAAACGAATATTCTCCGACAAATCAAATATAATATAACAACTTACGTACTTTGCAAAATTTATAAATATTATTCATAACTATAACATTATATCAAATCCACAGCATAATATTCAAAAAATATAATTCGACAAAAAATTCATCTTTATTCATAAAAGTTGGGGTCTTACAAGGAGTGCGTATTCAATTAAGTTTTTTAAAGACTTTTAATGATTTTAAAAGTTTGGTTGTATTCAATCAAGACATTTAAAGAGTTTATAAAAGTTTACTGGTATTCAATTACAACTATTTTGATGTCTTTAAAAGTTAGGTGGTATTGAATTAAGATTTTTACAATGTCTATAAAAGTATTTTGTTATTCAAAAAGTCATAGATTTTTCATATTTCTATCAAATGGTAGAGTTTGACAGACTTTAAAAGAAAAATTATATCTATCAACCCATATCCAAAGTCTGGCCTCATCTCTAAAGACTTCTAAATACTTTTAAATATTAAACACAAAGGTTGAAATTCGGATTGCCAGTAAAGAGGGAACCCAGAAATTCGCAGTGTAAATATAAATTCGCGGTGTAATACTCAGAAAATAATAATAATAAATAAATAAAATAAAATAAAAAAATAAATTTTATATTTATATTTTAAATAATTTAATTGTACTTTTTCTTTTATTGGGTCAAACTAGTTATTTATTTTATATGGGCTAATAAGTATTAATATGTAATGGATAAATTAATTTGGTAAAACTTGAGCCTTAAAATTAATTGGATTTAATTTATATGTGGATAAAATTAAATCATATTATAATTAAGAGAATTAACAAGATATATTAATAAATAAATAAATAACTAAAAATCTAATGTAAGACCCCAAATTTTATAAAATAAAAGTATTCAATTTTTCTATTTAGTAAATGGTTAAATTGATAAGAAGTTAAAGTTAAGGGTGATATATGAATATTTTTCAAAATAGGCAAGTGGTTATAAAATATTCATTTTGTCGGAGAATATTCGTTTGGTCGTGGAATATTCTTTCTGTCGGGGAATATTCGTACGACGGCGCAACTATTTGTGGGCCCCATAACGGAAAGCGATTGGATGAAGAAAACGATAAAATTGAGTTTTTATTAATAATGGCGTAGTTGTTATCGTTAATACTGTTGAAATACCCGGTGATTAAAATATAGTAATACACGTTATTGCACAGTAGCACACGATATTGCACAGTATATTTGAAATTATTGATTCTCACGTAAGAAGGCACTACTCAATAATTGTTACAATAATTACTGTTCAATATTTTATTTTATTAATTCAATAATTGCTACGTTGAAATTTTATATTATTGTTGTTTAATAATTGTCACTGCATAGTATTTCCCATTATCAGATCAATAATTCATATTATTTGAATAATATTATTAGATAACATTATTGGCAATGTCTAGAAAGTTCTGTCTAAGGAGAGGTTTGGTCACCTAATTGCGCGCCAATAAAGATAAATCTTTATTGGAAAGCCCCCTCTTTCCTAGGAATGGCCTGGTTGTCATAAATGTGATTCTGTAATATTATCTGTGAATAATTAATTATTGATTCATATGATAAGAAAATATTTATTTTATGTGGATATAAATGAGGGATATATTTTTGTGGTTAAAAATGAAGGAGTTAATGTTGAGGTGTTTTGTCTGTATTTTTATCGGAACAGAGGTATTAAAAATCAAATTAGGGTTTTTGGGATATTTTGCGAGGATTATAATTTTTAATCCGACCGTTGGATCGTGATAATATTTGGATATGTTATACATATATAAGTTGAGTATATGTCCACAAATTTTGAACCGTTAAAAATGAACGTATGATTTGTTATGAATTTTACGAGACGACTGGTTCAGAAATTGTTAAATTTTTGGAGTTAATCATTTTGGTGGAAAATTCTAGAATTGGTGGGCCCCACTCTTGGTTGGTAAAGAAATATGCTGAGATTTTTATTCAAATGTGGTGGGTGGGAATAGTAGCAGGTAAAGCCACCATGTTGCATGTTAAGTCTGCTTCGGCGTGCTAACATTTTCCTATAAATAGAGGGCTAAGTTAGAATTAAAAATCACACCAGAAACATAAGCTTTCTCTCTTTCTCTCTCTATATTATGAAGTATATTTTGTGAGTATTTAGATACTTTGTGAGTTTCTATTCATCAGTGCAAGTTTTTTTCAGCCTTATAACAGTCAGAAGTGCTGCTATTTTGAGATAAGGGATAGTAAGAGATTTTAAGGGTTGTTATATTTTCCAGTTTCGTAATTTTTCTGACCTTCAAAAATTCTGAAAAAATTTGAAATGATATTTTGATGAGCTTTCTTGATTGTGTCCAAAAATGGTGATTTTTGGATATATAGATTAAGAGTTATGAATTTTATAAGAAAAGACTATTTTAAAAGTAACCGCTTATAACTCCTTGTGGTTAACTCCAAAATTGATGAAATTTTTATTGGAAGTATATCTATATAATATCAGTGTACTCTGTGAATTTTGAAATTTTTGGATAAAATTATAATTTATGATAAATATCTAAATATTCGGTTATTTTGTCCATATGAAAAATAGTAAATGAGTTTTAAAAATTTTGAGAAAAATATATGTCCAATATGGGACTATATTCTGCTAAATCTCAGAAAAGAAATATTTTTAGAACTGATTTGGTATTTTTTATGAAAATAGTCTAGTTATGAGTAAATGAATTAAATATGTTTTGTGAAGTAAGAAAATTAGAAAATAGGATTTTATGCCTTGAGAATCCTATATGAGGTATATGCAGATTTTTGATGAGGGTTTTTGGTTATTGGTGATTAAATCTTATGAGTTTGGCATTTTAGGATGATTAAATGCATTATTTAGTAAAGTGTAAATAATTAAAATAAATTGTTTATAAGCTTAAGAAATATTATTCTTTCAATATCATTATACCGAAATATTGGTATGTATTTTATTGAGGAATTTCTACCTTTTTGTGTCGAGTTTACTATTTATGAGTAACTATTCACGAGTTACTATTCACGAGTTACTATTTACGAGTTACTATTCACGACAACATTGGTTTCTTTTTCTGACCAAATTATAGTTGGTTTATGAATATTACTCTTGAGATTAAATCTATATGTTGATTATATTGATTTTATTATCATATATAAAATTTTTATAACCCTAATGATGATATTTCTCTTTGACTTGAGTGTAAAGATGGGTAGATTTCTGGTATGATCATGACTATGAGTTCTCTTTGGCCAGTAGTGCAAAGTTGAATTGTTGACTGGTATGATCATGCCCATTGAATTTATAAGTGAATATCTTTAGCTTAAGTGCAAAGGTGAATTGATCAACATGGTTATAATTATTGTTTATATAAATTCTGAAATGATTATATATTTCTTTGAGATATTAATATATTTGGCCTGTAGTGCAAATATGAACTGTTGATGAATATATTTGGCCGTAGTGCAAATATGAACTGTTGAGGAATATGTTTGGCCTGTAGTGCAAAGATGAATTGTTGATGAATATCTTTGGCCCGTAGTGCAAAGATGACATGTTGTTGAATATCTTTGGCTAGTAGTGCAAAGATGAACAGATGTTGAGATGAACATGACCAACTGGTGATACAAATGAATATCTTTGGCCGTAGTGCAAAGATGAAGTTATTAGTATGATTATGAACAGGAAATGTGATTTGGTGTAACCATGATCTTTGATGTTTCAGGTAAAGATAGGTGATGAAAATTATCTTCGTCTTGGATGAGAAGAGGAATTTAAAACTACAGTTATGATTATGAGTTATTCATATGATTGTGGACCAGAATTGTTGATTGATGTTACAAGAATAAAACATTGTTGGTGGATTTTTAACATGGAGAAGATAATAGACTTTATAGTCTATTTGACTCTTCTAATGGATTGCTCGTTCCGCTGCAACTATGGTTGAAATTTTTATCATTTACCATATGTTCTAAATCTCTGATTTATTATTGATGAATGCTATTGATAATTTAATTATCTTTAGTCGTGATATTCTTTACTGAGCTAGTTGTGCTCACCCTTTTGCTTCACAATTCCTTTCAGGTAATAAGAGTGTAGCTGGGTCGAGCGAGGGTAACGGAAAAATAGAACGGTGGTCTCTAGCTGTGGATGTTCTCCCGAAGCAGTATAGAAAAGTTCATTTAGTAGTTTTATTTGGTGAATCCAATAGGGTAAGGTGTACCCAACGTTGGAAGGGTGTTTTGCCACTATCATACAAGATGTCTAACGACATACAACCTCGTGTCATCATAAGACAGGGTTGTGCTCATCCACTTGCTGAGTATATTTATGAGCACTACCTATATAATCTTGGTGTTTGTTTGAAGTATAATTCTCAATTAGAGACAGTGGAGATAATGATAAGTCAAGAGAAGACTCACCATTGGGAAGAATATGATAGTAATCTTCTTATTTTTCTTTGGGGTCTATTGGGTCAACCAAGGATAATTCTGTGGCCATATGATATCTATCATAACCTAGACGCATGGCCTCCCATGTACGAAGGTTTCCTTGAGCACTTCCCAAAGATTCTAATTTCTAGAACAGTTTTGACTATACCTTTATGTAAGGTGTCATTGTGAGGTGCTGTCCACGGTTGGGACATGAGTCACATTTGGTATATATTTGTATCCAAACTCACAGCATATGTGTTGTTGTATTTTGCACAACAATTATTGTAATAAAGTTGTAGTTATTTTCTGTACCATGTATTTGGCGACTCAGAATAGGTTGGATGGAATGGACCTATTTTTGGGTTGTCACACCTAATCTGTCTCGCGGTACGTGTAATTGAGGAAAGAGGAAAAAGACACAGTAAATTGGTAAGGGAAAAAAACGACAGTTTGAAAGCTTCCAATACAAAGATGAAAGAAATTTATTTAATAAAGGTGAGATAAAATTATGAAACTCTCAAATCAATTGTGAAGATTATGTATGTATATATATTTAAAGTTTTGTCTTATTATTAATTATACTGCATGATTTGATAAAAGGAGAGATTATATATATATATATATATATATATATATATATATATATATATTAGTAAAGCAATTAATATAGTATTGAATCACACGCTCACACAAGAGTGTGGATTTCGTTTTTTGCGAAGTAAAAAAAATAGAATCATGGACCCAATAATTGAATTATCAGAAGCAATGTAATAAATATATTATAATATATATGTATTCTAATGCTTAGATAAAATAATATTATCAGAACTTAAAATTTTTGTATAATATATTTTCTGAAAGTTGTTATCATAAGCAGTGGATTATTATTTATAATATATACACTAAAAAATATAATAAATAATTTAACTATGTAGCAAAATTTTAATCTTAAATATAGTAATCTTTCAATTTTATATATTAGAAGTATACAAAAGTTTATCACAATCTTGATAAAAATTTTATAAAAATATGTTACTTATTTCATGGAGTCTATAAAAATCATTTTTAAAAAGTCTTTAAAGTCTTTAAAAGTCATTAAAATCCACAAATTCTACAAAAGTTTGTCACTTAAAAAAACTCTTTAAAAATCTTAATTAAATACACCCTCCTAAGATAATTGAAAAACCCTTTTCTTCTTTTGGGTAATAAAGCGAAGATTATGAAGAACCCAATTAAACCTAAATTACATAAGAGACACAAAGAAGAAACTCAAATTGACAAGAAATCTTGGAAGAAAATCAATTAATCCAAATGAAACAATACCATCAATTGAAAGTAGAAATTACTCAAAAAAGGGTTTACCTTATTAGAGTTTCATAGATTAATTATTGTTTAGAGTGAAACATAGGAGGAAAGAGAGGGAGTCGCGTGAATCCGGTATTAGATCGGAGAAGAGTAACCGGAGAGGCTGAGCTGACGGAGGCGAGTGAGTTTGGACAAAGAGCCAAGGAGTGAGCCAGAGAGGGAGTTGTAGGAGAAGGATCAGATTTCACCGTACGAGAAAAGGGGGGAGTTCACTGATATTCTAAGGAGAAAGAGGCATAGAATTTAAAAAAAAAACCAAAACGACATACTTTCTTGCGTTCGGTAAATTATTATTAGTAGGTTGGATGTACCCAAAGATTTACTCTATAACTTTTCTTCTAAAGTCGGTCAAACTCTACCATTTGATAGAAATCTGAAAAATCTATGACTTTTTGAATACCAAAATATTTTTATAGACTTTATAAAAGTCTCAATTTAATACCACATAACTTTTAAAGACATTACAAGAGTTGCAATTGAATACCAGTAAACTTTTATAAACTCTTTAAATGTCTTGATTGAATACAAACAAACTTTAAAAATCTTAATTGAATACACCCTCCTTATTTGTTTAAAATAATTTAGTCTATGAAAACAAAGTTTTTGTTAATTATAATATAATAGACGATATATACCCTTTAAATTCTTCATATAATTTTATATTCATATAACCAGACTAGCCATTATTAAATTAATGTTTTTTAATTTCAATCATAAATATATAAAAAAAAGTATAATTACAAATTTTTTAAATGAGATTTTTTTAAAAAAAATGGGATGGATATGCGAGCGCCTTAGAACTTACTACACAAATCTATTTTTAGGAGAACACTATTTTCACACTATTTTCACTACTCCTAGTTTGATTGACCAACTAATATTAAAAAATATTTTTAATATAATGTCTAATATATCATTCAAGTTATAATGTTTAATATATCCACTAAATATAAATTTATATGTCATAATTTTTACTTAACTTTGTCTAATTAATTAAATTATGAATTTGTGCAATAAATAACATATTTATCAAATAATAATAAATATTTATTTTATCAAGAAAATAAAGTCGTTCACTTTTTGCTAATTAAATTTCTTAAAGATTAAAATTTACATAATATACATTCAAATATATTTTATGTAATTAAAAAGTAAAATTTTAATACGCATTGTGGGCAAAGAAATTGTACCTTGCTAGGGTTAGGGTTTCGTGTTGGCAGAGGAGGAGAGAAATCCACGAAGAGTACGGAATTGATTGATTGATTGAAGAGGGGAGAAGAACAGGTGAGCGATTACTCTAACGACACGTGGCAGAACTCTTAGAATTCGAGAACCTTATTACGGTAGCAAGAATTCAGAGAGCCTTCTTGAGTGCTTCGGATTGAGAGAGAATTTCCAAGTCTCCTAGTCTTCTAAAGGGTCCAAAAGTCAAAAGTCAGGTCCCCTTCCCAATGGAGTGGAAGGGGTATTTATAGGATTTTCTGAAGAGTGGTCATGTGATAGGCACATGCCTTTGAGAAAATTCCAAATTTACCCTTAGTCATCAGAGTAATGCCCAGATCGTCCTGCCCTTCTAGCTACCAATCCAATCCCTCAATCAATTCCCAAAATAAGTCGCCTCCACGTGCCTTCTGCCTCGGGACACGTGGAGGTTTCTCTTGAGTCTTGCACATTTATTTCTAACTTTTCTGTTTGTCATTCAATTCTTTAGGTCGTATGTGAACCCTAATTTGTACTTGGGATCACATTTGCCCCCTGCACGTGAGTCACACCTTTGGAGTGGCGATCGTGCAATTTATTTCGAGTCTTTGAGTCATGTTTCAAATTTTTGAACAATTTGCGGAACTCGATCTTGCAAGCCTTGAAAATAAAAAAATCCTCGGAGAGGGGACCCTTAAGAGAGATCTCTCAAGATATCTTGAAAATCTTCCCCAAATCATGCTTAATCTTTGTTTCCTTAACAATAATATATATATATATATATATATATATATATATATATATATATATATATATTACTAAGTAAATAAAATCTTATTTTATTTTGAAAAATAAAATCTTTCTTTAAATAAAATCAAATCATTTCTATTTAGGAATAGAATATTTGTTTCGATAATATATATATATATATATTTAATTTTATATATATATATATATATATATATATATATATATATATATATATATATATATATATATATTACATTGACTAGTGATTGACGGTAATAAAATAACAAAAAAAATTAGTTATGTTTCATATTTGACCCATAAACTGAGGCTGTGATAATATAAAATTATCCCTCATCTTCAGCTTATTAGAGACATTTTAATAGGAGATGCCCTAATCTCTAATTTTCAGTGGAATATCAATCTTTTTATGGAGCGGCGGAGCGCAACAATAAGTAACTGACATTCATGTGCCAGACAGATAATTGACTATCTTTGTTCTCTTCCATCGTCAAAAGGTTAAGACCGACGTTGCTTTTAATATAATATATATATTATATCATCTTAACGTCAGAGGGTCGGGGGAATTATGTTGTATCTTCTAGTGGCGAAGCCAGAAATTGTTGACAGTGGGGGCGATTATTAGAGTATCAAACAATAAATTAAAATTGATGATTATAGTAACAAAAAACGACTTAAATATATAACCAAAAATAAATAATATATGTCATTGTTGTAGCCATCAAACTTATACACCAAAAATAACTAGTATAATATAACAATTACAATTGTCCTCTACGCATTTTCATTCGTTGAAATCGTTGCATAATACTTTCATTGTCAATGCAATCAAATACATCCTTATCGATGTATGTAATCAAGCAATCATTCATCAGTTGATCTTCCATGGAATTGCACAACCTACTTTTAATTATCTTCATCGTAGAAAAAGCTCTTTCAACAGTAGCAGTCGCAACAGGTAAGATTAATGCCAACTTTAGAAGCCGATATACCAAAGAAAATACAATATGTTTCTTAGTACCTATGAGCTTTCTTGCAAGACCGCTAATCCCTTGAACTTCCAAAAACTCTTGATTTGTCCGCATATTAGAAATGTAATTACCTAATTGACTATCAAGTTTCATCAGATCTATTAGAGAAAAGTCATTTAAATAAAAGCTAACGAGATGAATCAATTTGTCCTTATTAAAACTAGCAAAACAATCATTAGGATTTAAGCATGCCACTTATAAAAACAAGTCGGTACTTGCTTCCGTAAAACAATCATTTAATTCTTAAGGTTGCCAATCCAAAACAATACAAACTATCTCAACATAATAATGGTGAAAATTTGTAATACCTTGAGATTCGACTTGATCTCCAATGGAATAAAGCATTCATATCTATAATGTTAATTTTGTGTTTGTTGCAAAATAAACAAACTTCATCAAGTAGTTTCTCCCATCCTTCATCTCTCATAGCCTTCAATAGTTGCTTAGACACTTTAACTAATTCCATAGCATTTACAATGTCTTGATCCTTTCTTTGTAATGCTTGTGATAATTCATTTGTTATTCCCAATATCTTTCTCATCAATATTAGATCAAATGCAAAACCAAATGATTGCAATGACTCTAATAAACCAAAAGCAATACCTTTTTGTTGGTATACCAAACCATCATCTGAAACCTCCTCAAGTACATCAATCACTGAGGAGAACATAAGAATCAAGTTCAAAAATGTCTCATAATGTGAATCCCAACGTGTGTCACCTGCCCGTTTAAGATTAGTTTCTTGATGTAAGCCTTTCCCACTTTGAAGTTCATTATTCATCAATGCTTCCCCGACTTTAGTAGCTTCTTTCTCTCGAAGACTATCTCGATGCTTGCATGATGCTCCAACCACATTTAACAACTTAGAAACCTTGTTAAAAACCAAGCAATGTGTTTATGCTTACTAGCAATAGCTACAATAGTTAATTGGAGTTGATGAGCAAAACAATGGACATAAAATGCAAACGGATTCTCATTCATAATTAAGGTTTTGAGACCATTAAATTCACCTCGCATGTTACTGGCTCCATCGTACCCTTAACCATGTATTCTTGATAAACTTAGTCCGTGACTTGAGAAAAAGGTCTTAATTGCTTCTTTAAGCAATGAAGCAGTAGTACTAGTAACATGAATTATACCAACAAAACGTTCAACAACACATCCTTTTCTATCCACATAGCGTAAAGCTATGGCCATCTGTTCTTTGATTGAAATATCACGTGACTCATCAACTAATATTGCAAACACATCATCTCTAATATCACTAATGATAGCAATGGTAGTTTCTAATGCAACACAATTTATAATATCTTTCTGAATATCACTTGACACTAATTTTAGATTTTTTAGAGCATTTTACAACACAACATTGTTGATATTTTCATTGTGATCAGCAAGAAATTGTAGAAGCTGTAAGAAATTTCTTCTATTACTTGAATTCTCATCTTCATCGTGACCACGAAAGGATAACTGTGACGTCCCCAAAATAGGTATACAACACCCATTATGAGTCGCCAAAATACATGGTACAGAAACAACTACATCTTTACTATTACAACATAAGAACTGTGAGTTTAAATATAAATATTGTCATCTAGACAATATCGACACTCAAATAAGTCCTCATTACAATTATTGATACATTATTTCTCAAAAATGGTGAGGACTACTAAAATAACTTCTAGAACCATCATTCCATACCCCGACTAGTACTCGCTACATTCTCGCCTCCTGAGAAAAATAGAACAAAAAGGAAAAGGGTGAGCTCAACTGGCCCAGTAAAGAACATTATGACTAAGATAACATAGAACAAATTATCGTTAGTCTTCAATAGGGAAAAATATAATAGAATACAATAGACAACAAGTTTTAAATCAATATTCGCAGCGGAAAATAATAATTCATAGAAGAGTTACGTAGAGAATGAAATCTACTATTATCTATGAATATAAAAGTCCATCATCGATATTTTATCCTTGTAACATCAATCAATATTCATCTTTGCACTACAAGCCAAAGATATTCATCAGTTGGTTATGTTCATCTCAACACTTGTTCATCTTTGCACTACGGGCCGAAGATATTCATCAGAAATCATTCATCTTTGCACTACAGGCCAAAGATATTCAGTTATATCATCATTTAGGACTGAGGATGATGAAAAATATTTTAAAGGAAACGAATCCAGTGAAACAAAATAACAAATACTAAGGATTCGTATTTCGATTTATCCATGTCCAAAAATACCTTATAATCATAGTAAAGTAAAATTCAAGAATGATCAAAACATGGATACAATCAAAGCTAGTATCCAAAATAGATATTTATACGAAAAGAAGAAAATTTCATTTTTCGATGAATAGTAACTCGTGAATAGTAACTCATGAATAGTAATTTATGAATAGTAACCCCGACATGAAAAGTTCTAAATTTGATAAAAATTTCCAACCAATATTTCGACATAATGATATTGAAGAAATAATATCATTTTTGAATAAAATAACATCCCTTACCTCAGAAAGAATAGTACTTCTGACTAGATTACTGGATATAGTGCTAGAAGAACTTGCATCGTATAGCAATACTCGAAGTACTAAAATACTCACAAAATACGCTCGATATAATAGATAGAAAAATAGAGAGAAAACTTCAGTTTCTGGTGTGATTTTTAATTCTAACCTAAGCACCCTATATATAGGAAAATGCTTATAACACCAAAGCAGAAAATTTAATAAAATATATTATTAATAATAAAATTCATACGCATCCTTTGAAATCAGATTCTAACATTTCCCACATGCCCACCTTCTAGAAAAAAACGTTTTTCTTTTATAAAACAATTAAAACTTTCAAAAATCAATTATTTCAGAACTTCAATAATTCATAATAAATAGTCCTTTTATCAGAAAATTCGAATCTCGCGTGTTTTTATAGGAAATTCAATTCTCTACAACAGTGCAGAAGAAAGTTTTTCCAAATTCTAAACAGAAATTGACCGAAATCCACAAACAGACGATTTTACAACTATAATCAAATTTCAGTCAAGAAATGGGCTTACAGACATGTTTAACATGTTTTAAACAACTTTTGCAACAAAAATACTCTTTCTCCTCATATACTCATATATCCCACATTCATTGTAAAAAATATCATCATTATTATATTATAATAATATAATAAAATATTATTTTATCAGAAAAGATAAAATATCGATTTTCAACAATTGTCACTTTAAAATTTTCTCCATCTATATCCACATAAAATGAATATTTTCTTTATCATATAAATCAATAATTAATTATTCACAAATAATATTACAGAATCACAATACTGACAACCAGGCAGTTCCGAGGAAAGAGGGGGCTTTCCAATAAGGATTTCTCCTTACTGGCGCGCAATTAGGTGACCAAACCTCTCCTTAGACAGAATTTTCTAGACATTGCCAATAATGTTATCTAATAATATTATTCAGATAATATGAATTATTGTTCCGATAATGAAAAATACTGTGTAATGACAATTATTGAAACAACAGTAATATAAAATATCAACGCAGCAATTATTGAATCAATAAAATAAAATACTGAACAGTAATTACTGTAACCATTATTGAGTAGTGCCTTCTTACGTAAGAATCAATAATTGGTGCAATACTGTGTGCTACTGTGCAACAACGCGTATTACTGTGTTTTAACCACCGGGTATTCCAACAGTATTAACGGTAACAACTATGCCGTTATTTATAAACAACTTATACTTGTCGTTTTCTTCATCCAATCGTTTTTCGTTATGGGGCTCACACAAAGCTGCGCCGTCGTACGAATATTCCCCGACAAAAAAAATATTCCACGACCAAAAGAATATTCTCCGACAATAATGAATATTTTATAACCACCTGCTTATTTGAAATATTTAAGCATTTTACCCATAACTAACCTCATTAATCAATTTAACCCTTACTATTTCAAAATAATAAATAGAGAAAATTAAATTTTATTTATTAATAATTTAGGGTCTTACAATAACCCTTGACGCAAAAGAAATCTTATGCAATCAACTGATGCATTTAAGCGAATTTGATATTCAAGTCTCGCTTGCTCAGATTGTTTAATAAAAACATTCTGAATGTTTTGCTTTGGTTTCATCAGATCTTAACATTTACTCTAAGCTTGGTTATGAGCACTATTAGACCCTCCAACATTAATATCAAATCTCTCTTTCTTGCTCTATGTTGTGAACCTGTTAACCCGTTAGTACTGAAAGAATCACCACCCACTTGTTTTCCAGTGTCCTGCCTAAATAGATAACAACATAAGCAAAATGCTGCATCAATAGCTATGCTATACTCCAACCAATTTCCATATTCTTTAAACCAAGAAGGTTTAAATCTACGTAGGTAGTTCCCAATTTGTGTCTGTGGAAAGTTATGTTTGAGCGGCTGACAAGGACCCTTTAGCATGAATGCTCTTCTTACTTCATCTTGAATATTAGGATGATACTTTGATATTTTTTTTCGCAACCCAGGGTCTGCTTCAAGATTTCCCAAATCTACTTTATCATCATCCTTTTTCTGATTTTTGTTAGAACATGATCTTTCAAATGCAGAAGCTTTTTTGAATACAAATTTGTCCATAGTAGTTGCTATCTATTTTCAAGCACTTGTCTGATAAAAGAATGTGGTCAGATAGGCTGCACAGGATTTTTATGGTCAGCACTTGTCTAGCAAAAGAAATCTTGGCACCCAGATTAAATGTGAAAGCAAGCTTTATTATATATGGACTCTGCAGATTTTTTAGGCCACACTACTAATTTTATTATATATGAACTCTGTGAAGTCAAAAGTTTGATTTTCACCATTATAAAATTAAAGTAAAAAAACAAAATCTTTGAGGACAACAGATAAACACACAAAAAACAGGAGTCAAATGCCACAATAGGCCAACTGGCCAAGCAACTTGGTATTAGAAATACACATTCAGGTCTACTCGGTGGAGATAAGGAGAACAGAGCATAAATTAGACAAAAAATAAAGGAAAACCCCTAATTTGATAATGGCATAAAGATAGAAAATCAAGGAAAACCCCCAATTATAGATAGAAACTATCAGGAATTCACAAATCAATTAGACAAAAAATCAAGAAAAACCCCCAATTATAAACCCTAAAAGCATAAATTTTACCAGCTGATAAATGGCTTTGGGGTTGGGGTCTTGCTGTTTTGGGGAAGAGCCGAAGAGCCGAAGAGGTGGGAGTCGGGAGATGAATGGAGCCAGTGAGGTCTTACCAGTTACCAGCTGATTTCTTTTCAAGTAGCTTTGTCCCTGTGACTCTCAGCGAACAAGTTACAAGCGAGATGGAGGGAGGAAGTCACGCATTCGGCGTTCAAAAGAGGAGAGGAAGGCAATGGTCGAGTCTTTTATAAAGAAGTATTCTCTTGATACTTCCTTTCGCTTTAATTCTTCTACTAAGTACTAAGTGTGGATGATGTCAATCTAATTTACTAGTAACTACATACATCTAATTATTCTTTATTTTTTTAATCTGCATATCCACAATATGAACTGAAGTCCCAGTTCAAAATTATTGTGTATGAGGTGAGGATTTCAGTGGATACAATTGACTCTCTTATCCCACAAAAAAAATCTATTTATCATATATTAAAAAAAAGAAAAATCCAATAGGTACAATTAATCCCACTGACTAACCCTAGCTTCGCCCATGGTATCTTTCAATTTTGTTTTGATGATATATATATATACATATCATCTTGATATATGTCCCACGTTACTTTAGATATATTTCCCAGGTGCAATCATAACCTCCCCTGCATATGCACACCTACATGTAATTAAATATATATATATATATATATATATATATATATATATATATATATATATATATCATATTAATATACGGTGGTTTCTAGGCTTCTGATAATGGCTAGTATTGCAGGCTCATGCTAAAAAAGTAAGATGTACACAACCTTTATTTGTCCCTATATATATATATATATATATATATATATATATATATATATATATATATCATATTAATATACGGTGGTTTCTAGGCTTTTGATAATGGCTAGTATTGCAGGCTCATGCTAAAAAAGTAAGATGTACACAACCTTTATTTGTCCCATATTAATAGGCATAAATTGGTGACCCCAAATCACGTGCTAATCTCGGTTGTAGTCACGGATCAAAATTCCTGAAGGCAATATCAGTATGTTGGATCAAAACTCCTTAATGGTTCAGCCAGCTCGAAATTCATAATTTATTTATTTTTTTTTAATTCTTTATGATTGCTTCATAAATTTATTTTCTTTTCAGTTGATTGTAGTGTTTCTTTTCTAGGCTATTTCACCTTAACAGGATCTTGGCTCGGATACTCTCAAAAAAAAGGCGACACCGAAAAGAGGAAGCATCTATTCCGGGTCATTTCACCTTAACAAGGATCTTGGCTCGGATATTCTCCAAGAAAAAATAATATCGTAAGGAGAAAATATCTATTCCGGGCCATTTCACCTTAACAAGGATATTGGCTCAGATATTCTTAAAGAAAAGAGGCAACACCGCAACGAGGAAGAATTTATTCCGGGACATTTCACCCTAACAAGGATCTTGGTTCGGATATTCTCAAAGAAAAAAGCAACACCGCAACGAGAAACCATCTATTCCGGGCCATTTCACCTTAATAAGGATCTTGACTCGGATATTCTCAAAGAAAGGGTCACTTCACCTTAACAGGATCTTGACTTTTTCTCTGAATATTCTCAAAGAAGACCATAACTTTTGTTTTTCATGGCGAAATAGCATTTATCCCAAGCGGTTAATTCAATGAGCTAGGAGAAGTTAAATGTAAGAGGGGAAGAGCTCCCTAGGTGGCTAAACCCAAGGGGCCAAACCATAGGGTGACCAAACCTAGTGGCCTCATCCTTCATATTTTTTCGTTCTTCCTCTACCCTTTTTATTTGAATGGCTTCTAATGTTCGTGCTCTTTTTTACTTCTTCTTTCAAGTGTTTTTAAGCTTAAATCTCATACTTCCTTCTTTGCTATGATAAACACTCAAGTTCAAATGTTTTGCTTGCTATTTAGAGCCCTTCTGCTGAATTCTTCTTGCTTGCAGGCCCTCGGTCTCCATTGAACATTCTGCAGACCTAGAAACTGCCAAGGAGGCCCCGTTCCTCAGTAATTAGGGAAGGGCTCCCCTTTTTTTGTCCTTCCGACGTCTTTCGGGAGCAATTTCAGGCTTATAACCGTCCAGACACGACTTGTCAGAGAAGACTTGTTTCTATATGCAGCGGTTTGTAAATGTTGATATGACTTTCCCCATTTCGATCGCATTCCCCACATATGCATAGAGGAACACGAGCTAAGTACCCTTTCAATCCCCTTCGCTTTTTGTCTGATTCATCTGGCCGCCTTTAGGGATGGCAACATTGGACCGATGAGACACTTGGGAATGTGATTATGTGGATATAGTAAAGAGAGGGATGACATTCTTCGTCGCATTCAACTATGCAGGGACTTTCCCTGCAAACAGAACCATGATGCTCTTACCATGTTGAATTCACTTTGGTGCTCCTCTACATCCACATTCATCACTGCCTGGGGGAATTCAATACCCCTAATCTGGAGGATGTCTATGCCATCTACTAGTAAGCATTTGCCCCCTGCACGTGAGTCACGCCTTTGGTGGGATGATCGTGCAAAATGTTTCAAGTGTTGAAGTCTTGATTCAAGTTTCTAAATAATTCGCAGAGCTTTTTTTTTTTTGCAAGTCTCGAAAAAGAAAGTCCTATGAGAGGGAACCTCTTGGAGGAAAATGTGACGCTCCCAAAATAACTATACATCACCCATTCTGAGTCGCCAAATACATGGTACAGAAATAACTACAACTTCATTAATACAATTGTAATGCAAAATACGACAACACATATGCTGTGAGTTTAAATAAAAATATTGTCATCTAGACAAAACTCAAATAAGTCCTCATTATAATTATTGATACACTATTTTACAAAATAGTGAGGACTGTAAAAATAACTGACTGGACCTATCACTCCACACACCGACTCGTTCCCGTTATATTCTCGCCTCTTGAAAAGAAAAATGGAACAAAAAATAAAAACGTGACCTTAACTAGCCCAGTAAAGAATATTATGACTAATATAATGTAGAACAAATTATTGTTAGCCTTCAATAAATCAGATAAAATATAATGGATAACCAGTTTTAGATCAATATTCGCAGCGAAAATAACAATTCATTAGAAGAGTTAAGTAGAGAATGAAATCTACTATCATCTATGAATTTAAAATTTCATCATCAATATTTTATCCCTATAACATCAATCAATATACATCTTGAAACAAATATTCATCTTTACACTACAGGCCAAAGATATTCATCTGTATTACCAGTTGGTCATATTCATCTCAACACCTGTTCATCGTTGCACTACTGGCCAAAGACATTCATCAGGTAATATAAGACCTCAACTTATTATAAATAAAATTGAATTTTCTCTATTCATTATCTTGAAATAATAAGGAGTTAATTTGATATAATGCTTTGGTTATGGGTGAAATGTGAAAATTTTATAAAATAAGCAAGTGATTATAAAATATTCATTTGTCGGAGAATATTCATTTGGTCATAGAATATTCTTGTTGTCGGGAAATATTCATACGATGGAGCAATCATTTGTGGGTCCCATAACAGAATAACTGTCGGATGAAGAAAACGACAAGTTTAAGTTTTTATAAATAACGGCGTAATTGTTATCGTTAACACTGTTGGATTATCTGGTGGTTAAAATACAGTAATACACGTGATTGCACAGTAGCACACGGTATTGCACAGTATTTTTGAATTATTAATTCTTACGTAAGAAGGCACTACTTAATAATTGTTACAGTAATTACTGTTCAATATTTTATTTTATTGATTCAATAATTACTGCGTTGATATTTTATATTATTGTTGTTTTAATAATTGTCATTGCATAGTATTTCCCATTATCAGATCAATAATTCATATTATTTGAATAATATTATTAGATAGCATTATTGGCAATGTCTAAGGAAGTTCAGTCTAGAAAAGAGGTTTGGTCACCTAATTACGCGCCAGTAAGGAGAAATTCTTATCGGAAAGCCCCCTCTTTCCTGGGAACGACCTGGTTGTCGTAATTGTGATTCTGTAATATTATTTATGAATAATTAATTATTAATTTATATGATAAGAAAATATTTATTTTATGTAGATATAAATGAAGGATAGAGACATATTTATTTTATGTGATTATAAATGAAGGAATTAATGCTGAGGTGTTTTATCAGTATTTTGTCAGAATTGAGATATTAAAAATCATCCGTATGTGGATTTCGGGCATTTTTCGTTTAGAATTTTAAAAAACATAAAGTTACAAAGTTGTAGAGAATTTGATTTCCTATGGAATGAACATAAAATTCGTATTTTTCTGATAAAAGGGCTATTTATTATGAATTATTGAAGTTTCTGATTATTGTTTAAATGGTAAAATATTTTGAAAAATTCTAGAATAGGTGGACCCCACTTTTGGTTGGTGATAAATGTGCTAAAATTTTATTTCAAAAGTGGTGGGCATGAATAGTAATAGGTAAAGCCATCAGGTAACAGGTTAAGTCTGTTTCGACGTTCTGACATTTTCCTATAAATAGGTGCTTATGTTAGAATTGAAAATCACACCAGAAACATAAACTTTCTCTCTCTATATATTATCGAGCGTATTTTTGTGAGTATTTAGATACTTTGAGAGTTGTTATTCAGTATAAGTTTCTTTCAGCACTATATCTGAAATTTTAGCTTGGAGTACTATTCTTTTGAGGTAAGGGATGCTATTTTCTTTGTAAATGATATTATTTTCTTCAATATCATTCTACTGAAATATTGATATGAATTTTATTGTGGAATTTCTACCTTTTTGTGTCGGGGGCACTATTCACGTATACGGTACTATTCACAAATACGTCACTATTCACCGAAAAATAAAATTTTCTCTTCTTTGTCCCAAATGTTTATTGTGGTTAATATCTTTGATTGTATTCATGTTTTGATCTTCATTCTTGAATTTTACTCCACTATAGTTTATTATGGAGTATTTTTTTTAAACTTGGATTATCTAAAGTACGAATCTCTAATCTTTGTCCTTTTATCTCATTGGATTCGTTTTCTAAAATGTTTTTCATCATCCTCAGTCTTTAATGGTGATACTTGATGAATATCTTTGGCCCATAGTGCAAAGATGAATGATTACCTGATGAATATCTTTGGCCCGTAGTGCAAAGATGAATGATTACCTGATGAATATCTTTGGCCCGTAGTGCAAAGATGAACAGGTGTTGAGATGAACATGACCAACTAGTGATATAAATGAGTAAAGATGAATATTTGATGCAAGATGTATATTGATTGATGTTACAGGGATAAAGTATTGATGATGGACTTTTAAATTCATAGATGATAGTAGATTTCATTCTCTACTTAACTTTTCTAATGAATTGTTATTTTCACTGTGAATATTGATCTAAAACTGGTTGTCCATTATATTTTATCTGATTTGTTGAATGCTAACGATAAATTGTTGTTCTTTATCTTAGTCATAATATTTTTTATTGGGCTAGTTGAGCTTATCCTTTTTCTTTTTGTTCCATTTTTCTTCTCAAGAGGTGAGAATATAGCAGGATCTAGCCGGGGTATGGAGTGATGGTCCTAGATAGTTGTTTTAACAGTCCTCACTATTTTTGTAAAATAGTGTATCAATAATTGTAATGAGGACTTTATCTGAGTGTGGATATTGTCTAGAAGACAATATTTGTATTTAAACTCTCAGTTTATGTGTTATCATATTTTGTACGAAAATTGTATTAATAAAGTTATAGTTATTTCTGTACCATGTATTTGACGACTCAGAATGGGAGATGTATACCTATTTTGGGGGCGTCACAGTTGGTATCAGAGCTTAGGGATATGGTCTCTGTCGGAGATCGGGGAATAGAACTAGGAGGGGAGAGACGAATAAATCATTCGCTAGTGTGTCCTACCTAAGATTATTTGTTGGTCGATCATAATATAGGGATATTATGTTATATGTTAATTTGTTTAATTAACCCTTATTTTATGGCAGTTTTTAAGAATGGCAGCTGAGAACGTTAACAATGGAGTGTCTGAGATGGTGGAACAACCTTTAATCACTAATCAGGAGAACGTGCAACAGAAAGGCAATATTCCTCCTGTAAACAACACTACCGAGCAAACCATGAATGATGGGATGTTTAGAAGCTTTTTGCAGTTCATGTAAAATCAGACGAGGGAGACTCGTGTACAAAATAAGGGTAGAAATGATAGCAACGTGCGGTTCATAACAGTCAAGCAGTTCAAGGAGTTGGGACCACCAGAGTTCTGGGCAAAGCCGAATCCGATTAAGGCGAAAACGTGGGTCAAGCAAATTACCAAGATATTCGATGTCTTGGGATGCACGGAAGAATAGAAGGTTCCAATCGCTACCTTTATGTTCCGTGGTGAGGCAAATTACTGGTGGGAATCAGTGAAGCGTACCCAGCCAGCCGTATTCAACATGTCTTGGGAAAGATTTCAGAAACTGTTCAATGACAAGTACTATCCTGAAAGTATTTGTCATATGAAGGTGGTAGAGTTTATTAGACTAAAACAGAACAACATGACGGAGTCCCAGTACGAGGAGAAGTTCGCGGAGTTATCCAAGTTTGCACCTCATTTGGTAGAGAATGAGGAACGTATGATGCTGATGTTTCTGAGAGGTCTAAAACCCGAGATTCGTCAATACCTTATCTTTCACAAATTTTCTCTGTATTCAGATGTTGTCAACAAGGCTCAATTATTAGAGCGAGATAATGATTATGTTCAATCGAGGGACCACAATCAGGGTCATACCGGTGACAGCAGTCATCGAAGCGATGATAACCAGCAAGGAGGGAAAAATACAGACAAAAGCGGTAACCACTCGGGTGGTAATCAAGGCCATGATAATAGGAGAGGTGAGTCAAGTGGAAATTTCAAAAAGAGGAGATTCAATAATGACGGGAAGACATCAGCAGCAGCACCAGCACCAACAAAAAATTCTAGGGGAGGAGAATGACCGCCAGTTAGATGCTACAGATGCGGAGAGGAGGGACACATAAGTCCAAACTGTTCATAGCCTTCCAAGGTGTGTTTCAGTTGTGGAAAAGATGGTCATATAGCCCGATTTTGTCCAGTAGCAAAATCAAGTTCAGCTGGGACAGCGGCACCAAAGGCGACTACGGACAAAACAAAGTCGGTGGTTCAAGGGAGGGCGTTTGTCGTGACTGGCCAAAACGCGAGAAACCCGAACGAGGTGATCACAGGTAAGCTAATCTTGAACTCTTACAAAGTTTATACCTTACTATATACCGGTTCTACCCATTCTTTTATCTCTCCTGCTTGTGCTCAACGTTTAAACTTGATTCCGGAGAAATTAGACTTTGACTTATCTGTGGAGACTCCGTTAGGAGAAACTTTTATCATATCCACTGTTTATAAATATTGCTTGATCCAAGTTGGCACTATCACATTACCTGTTGATCTTATCTCTTTAAAGATACTTGTGTAAGACCCCAACTTTTTATAAATAAAATTGAATTTTCTCTATTTATTATTTTGAAATAGTAAGGGTTGATTTGATTAATGTGGTTAGTTATGGGTAAAATGCGCAAATATCTTAAATAAGCAAGTGGTTATAAAATATTCATTGTTGTCGGGGAATATTCGTTTGGTCGTGGAATATTCCTACTGTCGGAGAATATTCGTACGAAGGCGCATCCTTGAGTGGGCCCCATAACAGAAAGCGTTTGGATGAAGAAAACGACAAGTATAAGTTTTTATAAATAACGACGTAGTTATTACCGTTAACACTGTTGGAATACCCGGTGGTTAAAACACAGTAATACGCGGTGTTGCACAGTAGTACACGGTATTGCACCACTTATTGATTCTTACGTAAGAAGGGACTACTCAATAATTATTATAGTAATTACTGTTCAATATTTTATTGATTCAATAATTGCTACGTTGATATTTTATATTATTATTGTTTCAATAATTGTCACTGTACGGTATTTTCCATTATCAGATCAATAATTCATATTATTTGAATAATATTATTAGATAACATTATTGGTAATGTCTAAGAAAGTTCTGTCTAAAGAAAGATTTGGTCACCTAATTGTGCGCCAGTAAGGAGAAATCCTTATTGGAAAGCCCCCTCTTTCGTAGGAACGACCTGGTTGTCATTATTGTGATTCTGTAATACTATTTGTGAATAATTAATTATTGATTTATATGATAAGAAAAATATTTATTTATGCGGATATAAATGGAAGAATTTTTAGAAAAGTGACAATTGTTAAAAATTGATATTTTATCTTTTCTGATAAAATAATTCATTTAAATATATTATTATATTATAATAATATAATAATGGTGATATTTTACAATGAATGTGTGATATATGAATAAATGAGGAGGAAGAGTATTTTTGTTACAAAAAAATATTTAAAATATGTTAAACATGTTGGTGGGCCCCATTTTGTGACTGAAATTAGATTATAGCCCGAGAATCGTATGTATGTGGATTTTGGTCAATTTCTGCTTGAAATTTAGAAAAACTTAAACTTACAAAGTTATAGAGAATTGAATTTCCTATGGAATTGATATAAGATTCAAATTTTTCTGATAAAAGGACTATTTATTATGAATTATTAAAGTTCCGGAATAATTGATTTTTGAAGTTTAATTTTTTTTTAAAGAAAAACGTTTTTATTATGTTGGTGGGCCCCACATGAGTGGTAAACATGCTGAATTCAGAATTTCTAAGGTGGGCGTGAATTTTTTTTATATATTATTATTTTATTAAATTTTCTGCTTTGGTGTTCTAAGTATTTTTCTATAAATAGGGTGCTTAGGTTAGAATTGAAAATCACACTAGAAACTGAAATTTTCTCTTTCTATAATATCGAGTGTATTCTTATGAGTATTTTAATACTTTGAGTGTTGTTATACGGTGTAAGTTTCCTTCAGCACTATATCCAGTATTCCAATCAGAAGTACTGTCTTTTTGAGGTAAGGGATGTTATTTTTTTATAAATGATATTATTTCTTTCAATATCATTATGCCAAAATATTGGTATAATTTTTCATGTGAAATTTTTACCTTTTTGTGTCGGGGTTACTATTCACATATACGACACTATTAACGTATACGACATTATTCACGAATACGGTACTATTCACAGAAAAATAAAATTTTTTTCTTTGTCCCAGATGTCTATTTTTGTTACTATCTTTGATTGTATCCATGTTTTGATCATTATTCTTAAATTTTACTCCACCATAGTATATTATGGGGTGTTTTTTTAACATAGATAAACTGAAGTACGAATCTCTAATATTTGTTCTTTTGTCTTACTGGATTCATTTCCTTTAAAATATTTTTCATCATCCTCAGTCCTAAATGATGATATAACTGAATATCTTTGGCCTATAGTTCAAAGATGAATGCTTTTCTGGCGAATATCTTTGGTCGTAGTGCAAAGATGAACAGGTGTTGAGATGAACATGACCAACTGATGAATATCTTTGGCCTATAGTGCAAAGATGAATATTTGATTCAAGAAGAATATTGATTAATGTTACAGGGATAAAATATTGATGATGGACTTTTAAATTCATAGATGATAGTAGATTTCATTCTCTACGTAACTCTTCTATGAATTGTTATTTCCGCTACGAATATTGATCTGAAACTTGTTGTCTATTATATTCTATCAGATTTTTCCCTGTTGAGGACTAACGATAATTTGTTCTATATTATCTTAGTCATAATATTCTTTACTGGGCTAGTTGAGCTCACCCTTTTCCTTTTTGTTCCATTTTTCTTCTCAGGAAGCGAGAATATAGCGAGAAGTAGTCGGGGTGTGGAGTGATGTTCCAAGATAGTTGTTATAGTAGTCCTCAATATTTTGTAAAATAGTGTATCAATAATTATAATGAGGACTTATTCGAGTGTGGATATTGTCTAAAAGACAATATTTGTATTTAAACTCACAGTTTATGTGTTGTCGTATTTTGTACGGTAACTGTATTAATAAAGTTGTAGTTGTTTCTGTACCATATTTTTTGCGACTCAGAATGGGTAATGTATACCTATTTTGGGGGCGTCACAACTTGCATTTGATGTGATTTTAGGGATTGATTAGTTAACTAATCATCATGCCAAAATTGATTGTTTTCATAAGGTTGTTAGTTTTTATATTCCTAACCAACCTGTTATGCGAATTCAAGCAACCAAACCACTAAAGTTAATCACTATCATATCAAGCCATAAAGCCATTTGTTTTTTAAAAAATGGATGTCAAGCTTTCTTAGCCCATGTTATGGACTTGAACAAAAACACGTCAGATTTGAATAATATTTCTGTTGTTAGTGAATTTCCTGACGTATTTCCTGAAGAACTTCCTGGTTTACCCCCAGAACGTGAAGTTGAATTCTTTATTGATCTTGAACCGGGTACAAAGCCCATTTCTAAAACCCCATATCGAATAGCTCCTATTGAACTTCAAGAGTTAAAAGTCTAACTACAGGAATTGTTAGACATCGATTTCATTCGTCCTAGTACATCTCCTTGGGGTGCTCCTGTTTTATTTGTAAAGATGAAAGACGGGAGTATGCGACTTTGTATTGACTACCGGGAATTAAACCATGTCACCATCAAGAATAGGTATCCGCTACCTCGCATTGATGACCTATTTGACTAGTTGTAGGAGCACAATTCTTTTCAAAGATCGATCTTCGTTCTGGATATCATCAGTTGAAGATTAAAACTAAGGATATTCTAAAGACTGCCTTCAGAATTCGATACGGGCATTATGAATTCTTAGTCATGTCTTTTGGATTGACTAATGCTCCTGCGACTTTCATGGATATGATGAACCGTGTGTTCAAGGAATATTTAGATCAGTTCGTTGTTGTCTTTATTGATGACATCCTCATTTACTCCAAAAGTCGTGAAGATCATGAGCACCATTTGAAGCTGGTACTTCAAAGACTTCGTGACAACAAGCTATATGCCAAGCTAAAGAAATGCGAGTTCTGGCATAAGGAAGTAGCATTCCTTGGGCATGTGGTGTCAAAACATGGAGTATCTGTTGACCCGGCGAAGATTGAAGCAATACAAAGTTGGGAGAAACCAAAGTCGGTGACCGAAGTGCGTAGCTTTCTAGGCTTAGCTGGTTATTATCGGAGATTCGTGGAAGGATTTTCTCGAATCGCTACTTTGTTAACTCAGCTGACTCGAAAATATACAAAATTCGTATGGAGCGAGGAATGCGAGAAGAGTTTCCAAGAGCTTAAGAGGAGACTCATTTTAGCACCTGTTCTGGCAATACCATCTGGTTTGGATGGATTTGTTATCTACAGTGATGCTTCAGGCAAAGGGTTAGGATGTGTTCTCATGGAACATGGAAAAGTCATAGCCTATGCCTCGCGATAACTCAAAGAATATGAGAGGAATTATCCTACTCATGATCTGGAGTTGGCAGCAGTCATTTTTGCGTTGAAAATCTGGGGACACTACCTGTATGGGGAGAAAATGGAGATTTATACGGATCATAAAAGCCTCGAATATTTATTCACCCAAAAGGAACTCAACATGCGACAACGATGTTGGCTCGAGCTATAGAAAGATTACGACCATAGCATTCAATATCATCTTGGAAAAGCAAACGTTGTAGCTGACGCATTGAGTAGAAGATCGTATGCGGGTACGAGTGCGACGTTGTTAACACAAAGACCCCTTTTGTACGACTTACAAAGGATGGAGATAAAGTTAAAAGCTCTAAATACCCACGTGATGATATCAAACATACGAGTAAAACCGACTTTAATCGATAAAGTTAAAGTTGCTCAAGCCACAGAGCCAGAGATGATACGTATGAAGAAGAAAGTAAAAGAAGGTGTTATTCAAGAAGCAAGAATCGATGAAGAAGGAATACTTCGAGTCAACTCCAGACTTTGTGTTCCTAACGATTCTAACTTAAAGCATAGAATCATGATGGAGGCACACAACACACCATTTATAATCCATCCTGGGAGTACCAAAATGTATCATGATCTTCGACAAATATTTTGGTGAAGCAATATGAAGAGAGAGATCGCGGAGTTTATCTCAAGGTGTTTAACTTGTCAACGTGTAAAGGCGGAACATCAAGTGCCAAAGGGTCCATTGCAACAACTTGAGATTCCAAAATAGAAGTGGGAACACATTACTATAGATTTTATTACGCGTCTTCCTAAGGTTTCTCAAGGCATAGATGCGATTTGGGTTATTATTGATAGATTAAGCAAGTCTGCTCATTTCATGCCTATATGTGAGACTTATTCCCTTGAGCGTCTTGCTCGTATGTACGTAAATGAGATTATGAGATTGCATGGCATGCCAGTATCCATAGTTTTGGATCGTGACCCAAGATTCACTTCACGATTTTGGGTTAGCTTGCAGAAAGCTTTGGGCACGGATTTACGATTTAGTTCGGCATACCATCATCAAACGGACGGGCAATCGGAAAGGACTATTTAAACCCTTGAAGATCTATTAAGACATTGTGTTCTAGATTTCAAAGAAAGTTGGAATAAGTACTTGCCATTGATGGAGTTCTCCTATAACAACAGTTATCAGGCAAGTATAGGCATGGTTCCATTCGAGGCGTTGTATGGACGAAAGTATCGTTCTCCAGTATGCTGGAACGAGGTGGGTGAAGTAACGTTGTTGGGACCAGAATTAGTACACATGACTACGAAAAAGATTCAAATGATCTGGCAACATATAAAGACCTCACAAGATCGACAAAAGAGTTATGCTGATCTTCATCAAAAGGACGTGAAATTTAATATTGGAGATCATATACTGTTACGTATTGCTCCATGGAAGGGAGTTACAAGATTTGGGAAGAGAGGAAAGCTCAATCCATGATTTGTTGGTCCATTCGAGATTCTTGACCGAATAGGAAATATGGCCTATAGACTCGCATTACCTCTAAGCATGTCTCGTGTTCATAATATTTTTCATATATCTATGATTCGTAAGTATGTGAAAGACCCAAACCACATTATTACGTTAGAACCAGATGAGATAGCCGAAGATTTAACTTACGAGGAGCTACCTATCAAGATCTTGGATAGGAAAGAGCATGTCCTACGAACAAAGGTTATACCACAAGTCAAGGTTTTGTGGAGGAACCATGTTATGGAAGAAATGACCTGGGAGTTTGAATCGGAAATGAAAGCGAGGTACCCTCACCTTTTCGAAACACCAGGTACATACGTCAATTTCGAGGACAAAATTTCATAAGGAGGGGAGGTTGTAAGACCCCAACTTATTATAAATAAAATTGAATTTTCTCTATTCATTATCTTGAAATAATAAGGAGTTAATTTGATATAATGATTTGGTTATGGGTGAAATGTGCAAATTTTACAAAATAAACAAGGGGTTATAAAATATTCATTTGTCGGGGAATATTCGTTTGGTCATAGAATATTCTTGTTGTCGGAAAATATTCGTACGACGGCGCAACCATTTGTGGGCCCCATAACAAAATAATTGTCGGATGAAGAAAATAACAAGTTTAAGTTTTTATAAATAATGGCGTAATTATTACAGTTAACACTGCTGGATTACCTGGTGGTTAATATACAGTAATACGCGTGGTTGCACAGTAGCACACGGTATTGCACAATATTTTTGAATTATTGATTCTTACGTAAGAAGGCACTACTCAATAATTGTTACAGTAATTATTGTTTAATCTTTTATTTTATTGATTCAATAATTACTGTGTTCATATTTTATATTATTGTTGTTTCAATAATTGTCATTGCACAGTAGTTCCCATTATCAGATCAATAATGCATATTATTTGAATAATATTATTAGATAGCATTATTGGAAATGTCTAAGAAAGTTCTGTCTAAAAAAGGGGTTTGGTCACCTAATTGCACGCCAGTAAGGAGAAATCCTTATCGGAAAGCCCCCTCTTTCCTGGGAACGACCTAGTTGTCGTAATTGTGATTCTGTAATATTATTTGTGAATAATTAATTATTAATTTATATGATAAGAAAATATTTATTTTATGTGGATATAAATGAAGGATAGGAAAATATTTATTTTATGTGATTATAAATGAAGGAATTAATGCTGAGGTATTTTATTAGTATTTTGTTGGAATGGAGGTATTAAAAATCGCCCGTATGTGGATTTCGAGCATTTTTCATTTGGAATTTGAAAAAACTTAAAGCTACAAAGTTGTAGAGAATTCGATTTCCTATGGAATGGACATAAATTCGTATTTTCTGATAATATGGCTATTTATTATAGATTATTGAAGTTTCTGATTATTGTTTAAATGGTAAAACATTTTGAAAATTTCTAGAATAGGTGGGCCCCACTTTTGGTTGGTGAGAAATGTGCTAAAATTTTATTTCAAAAGTGGTGGGCATGAATAGTAACATGTAAAGCCATCAAGTAGCAGGTTAAGTCTGCTTCGACGTTCTGGCATTTTTTTATAAATAGGTGCTTAGGTTAGAATTGAAAATTATACCAAAAACATAAGCTTTCTCTCTATATATATTATCGAGCGTATTTTTGTGAGTATTTAGATACTTTGAGAGTGTTATTCAGTACAAATTTTTTTCAGCACTATATCCAAAATCTGGGAGTACTATTCTTTTGAGGTAATGGATGTTATTTTCTTCACAAATGATATTATTTTCTTCAATATCATTATGCTGAAATATTGATATGAATTTTATTGTGGAATTTCTACCTTTTGTGTCGGGGTTACTATTCACGTATACAACACTATTCACGTATATGACACTATTCACGTATATGGCACTATTCACAAATACGTCACTATTCATCGAAAAATAAAATTTTCTCTTCTTTGTCTCAGATGTCTATTATGGTTACTATTTTTGATTGTATCCATGTTTTGATCTTCATTCTTGAATTTTACTCCACTATGGTTTATTATGGAGTATTTTTTTTAAAACTTGGATTATCTAAAGTACGAATCTCTAATCTTTGTCCTTTTATCTCACTAAATTCGTTCTCTAAAATGTTTTTCATCATCTTCAGTCTTTAATGGTGATACTTGATGAATATCTTTGGCCCGTAGTGCAAAGATGAATGATTACCTAATGAATATCTTTGGTCCGTAGTGCAAAGATGAACAGGTGTTGAGATGAACATGACCAATTGGTGATACAAATGAATATCTTTGGCCCGTAGTGCAAAGATGAATATTTGATGCAAGATGTATATTGATTGATGTTACAGGGATAAAATATTGATGATAGACTTTTAAATTCATAGATGATAGTAAATTTCATTCTCTACTTAACTCTTCTAATGAATTATTATTTCCGCTGCGAATATTAAACGCAAAACTTAAGGAATTTTTAATCATTTTAGGAATTATAGAAGCAATACTTACCATAGTAAGTTTAAATTTTGAAATATGAAATGAAATAATATTATTTTCTTCACATATGATATTATTTTCTTCAATATCATTATGCTGAAATATTGATATGAATTTTATTGTGGAATTTCTACCTTTTGTGTCGGGGTTACTATTCACGTATACAACACTATTCACGTATATGACACTATTCACGTATATGGCACTATTCACAAATACGTCACTATTCATCGAAAAATAAAATTTTCTCTTCTTTGTCTCAGATGTCTATTATGGTTACTATTTTTGATTGTATCCATGTTTTGATCTTCATTCTTGAATTTTACTCCACTATGGTTTATTATGGAGTATTTTTTTTTAAACTTGGATTATCTAAAGTACGAATCTCTAATCTTTGTCCTTTTATCTCACTAAATTCGTTCTCTAAAATGTTTTTCATCATCTTCAGTCTTTAATGGTGATACTTGATGAATATCTTTGGCCCGTAGTGCAAAGATGAATGATTACCTAATGAATATCTTTGGTCCGTAGTGCAAAGATGAACAGGTGTTGAGATGAACATGACCAATTGGTGATACAAATGAATATCTTTGGCCCGTAGTGCAAAGATGAATATTTGATGCAAGATGTATATTGATTGATGTTACAGGGATAAAATATTGATGATAGACTTTTAAATTCATAGATGATAGTAAATTTCATTCTCTACTTAACTCTTCTAATGAATTATTATTTCCGCTGCGAATATTAAACGCAAAACTTAAGGAATTTTTAATCATTTTAGGAATTATAGAAGCAATACTTACCATAGTAAGTTTAAATTTTGAAATATGAAATGAAATAATATCCCTTCCATAATATGGAGTATGAAAGAAAATAATATTTCTTACGAGTATTGCAAAAAAAAAATATCACCTTAGTAGAAACTGGATTTGACTGAAATATCGGATATTATTTTGAGAAAATCATGCACAAAAACCTACACTCAAAGTATCCTTATACTCAAGAAAAATACTCACAATACTATAGAATAAGAATTTCTGATATTGTAATGGTGAGTTGAGGAAGGAGGGGTTACCCCCTATTTATAGCGCAGCACGGAGGTAAAATATAAAATTTTCTACCTAACTTGCCAAACTTCGTTCTCCGCCTACCTCAATTCCTTCTCTGCCAATTTCCTTACTTTCCATATTTGAGGGCCCACCTTTTGGAATATGGCTTACAGGAAGAATGAAAATAAAACTGGCACATAGTTTTGAAAAGGAAGAAATGCAATACACCAGTTTTTTTTGAAAAACAAAGGAAAGCAAGGCCAAGCTTCTCACCTCCTTAACATATTCACATCCTTATATGTGTGTGTGTGTATGTGTGTGTGTGTATATATATATATATATATATATATATATATATATATATATATATATTATAATAATATTATTATTTAAACAATTATAATATATTATAATAATATATTTGAATGAATATTTTATTGAAAAAATAATTGTGATTTCATAGAAAAATATGTCAAACTTGCAACAATTATTTCATGCTAAAATTCCTTCATTTATATCATAATTGAACCAATATCCACCGCATAATAATTGTTCATAAATAAGGATTTATCCTTATTAGCACGCAATTATATTACCTAACTCATTTCCTCGATAGAATTTTCTAAATATTGTCAATAATGCTAACTAATAATATGAATAATTGTGTCATGTCAATTATTGATTTAATAATATAAAATATTGTGCAGATGATACTGTGACAATAATTAAATTAATAATATGAGATACTGTGCAACAATTACTGTGACAATTATTGAATAAAACTGAGTAACTTCTTACGTAAGAATCAATAATCAGAAATACTGTGCAATACCGTGTGCTACTGTGCAACCATGCATATTACTATATTTTTATCACCGCGTGTTTCTACAGTTAACGGTAAAAGTTTTGCCGTTATTTTTATAAAAAGGTAATTTTTGTCGCTTTCTATATTCGACAATTATTCCGTTATGTGGTCCACCAATGATTACGTCGTCATATGGATATTCCCCGAAAAAAAGAATATTCCCCGACCAAATGAATATTTTATAACAACTTACTTACTTCGTAAAATTTGCACATTTCACCCATAACTAAAGCATTATATCAAATCAACACCTTATTATTCAAAATAATAATTAGAGAAATTAAATCTTTATTCATAAAAAGTTGAGGTCTTACATATATTATTAATTAAAATGAAGAACAAGAAGTTATGGAATCATACCCTTGTAGATACGAGCTTCCACAGGTATGAGTTTAACTCTTACTTCTCCGTGATCTCCTTGAATCTCCAGGTAGATTCCTTCCTTTGATCAATGTTAGCCACCCAAGTGTATGGTCTCTAGAGGTGATCCACCAAGGAATAAGAATTTTCAGGAAGAATGGTGTATTGACTCAAACTGTAAGACTCCAAGTAAGGATAATTTGTTCTACATTATCTTGGTCATAATATTCTTTATTAGGCTAGTTGAGCTCACCCTTTTTCTTTTTGTTCCATTGTTCTTCTCAAGAGGTGAGAATATAGCTGGGACTAGTTGGGGTGTGGAGTAATGGTTCAAGACGGTTATTATAGCAGTCCTCACTATTTTGTAAAATAGTGTATCAATAATTATAATAAGGACTTTATTTGAGTTTGGATATTGTCTACAAGACAATATTTGTATTGAAACTCATAATTTACGTTTTGTCGTATTTTACACGATAGTTAATAATTTTATAAATGAAGTTTATATTTGATTTCTGTACCATGTATTTGGCGACTCAGAATGGGTTGTGTGGACTTATTTTGGGGGCTTTACAATATGCATAAAGGATGATCCGAATAATTGGTTTGTGAAAAATTTTAAAATCTGATTTTACTTTGCTTCTGCTATTTTTGCAATTTGATTATTACTTTGATCTTCACAAAACCTTACAGTGGTATAGAAGTCAAACTTTATATGAATTATTATTTTTTTAGATTCCATATATATATGGGTATGTATTTAGAATAATTTATTGGGCATAATTTGTTGTATAAAATTTATTTAAAAAAAGAGTGGAAAAAGCCGAATCAATTTATGAAGCCCGTTATAAACTTGAAGCATGTTTCCATGCCACGCGGTTAATATATATATATATATATATATATATATATATATATATATATATATATATATAATATAATATAATATTCTTAATAATTTTATAATTAAAATAAAGAGTTTATTTTAATCTTGAAATTGAATTTCATCCAACTTAAAATTGCCCATTAAATGATATTCATATATATATATATATATATATATATATATATATATATAGAATGATTTTATTTATTGATACATATGATGATATGTATGATAATAAATGTGATTGATTATGGACTATTGACCAATGTGATTGGATTTATTTTAGTTGAATGTTTGAATAAATGAGTTTTATTAAATGAGGTCTGCGTACCTTGTCTTTTTTGGTTTTTTTCTTGATGCAAATTCTATCTCTCTCCTATGTACTTCTTGTAAGACCCCAAATTATTAATAAATAAAATTTAATTTACTCTATTTATTATTTTGAAATAGTAAGGGTTGAATTGATTAATGAGGTTAGTTATGAGTAAAATGCGCAAATATTTTAAATAAGCAAGTGGTTATAAAATATTCATTGTTGTCGGAGAATATTCGTTTGGTCGTGGAATATTCTTCCTGTCGGAGAATATTCGTACGACGGCGCAGTCTTTTGTGGGCCCCATAATGAAAAGTGATTGGATAAAAAAAACGACAAGTATAAGTTGTTTAAAAATAACGGCGTAGTTGTTACCGTTAATACTGTTGGAATACCCGGTGGTTAAAACACAGTAATACGCGTTGTTGCACAGTAGTACACGGTATTGCACTAATTATTGATTCTTACGTAAGAAGACACTACTCAATAATTGTTACAGTAATTACTGTTCAGTATTTTATTTTATTAATTCAATAATTGTTACGTTGATATTTTATATTACTATTATTTCAATAATTGTCATTACACAATATTTTTCATTATCGAAGTAATAATTCATATTATCTGAATAATATTATTAGATAACATTATTGACAATGTCTAGAAAGTTCTGTCTAAGGAGAGGTTTGGTCACCTAATTGCGCGCCAGTAAGGAAAAATCCTTATTGGAAAGCCCCCTCTTTCCTAGAAATTACCTGGTTGTCAGTATTGTGATTCTGTAATATTATTTGTGAATAATTAATTATTAATTTATATGATGAGAAAAATATTCATTTTATGTGGATATAGATAGAGAAAAGTTTTAAAGTGACAATTGTTGAAAGGATATTTTATCTTTTCTGATAAAATAATATTTTATTATATAATTAGAATATAATAATGATGATATTTTTACAATGAATGTGGGATATATGAGTACGTGAGGAGGAAGAGTATTTTTATTGTAAAAGTTGTTTAAAACATGTTAAACATGTCTGTGGGCCCATTTCTTGACTGAAATTTGATTATAGCCTATAGAATCGTCTGTTTGTGGATTTCGGTCAGTTTTTATTTGGAATTTGAAAAAACTTAAACTTACAAAGTTGTAGAGAATGAAATTTCCTATGAAAAAGACATGTGGTTCGAATTTTTCTGACAAAATGGCTACTTATTATGAATTATTGAAGTTCTGAAGTTCCGAAATAATTGATTTTTGGAAGTTTTATTTATTTTTATTAATAAAAACGTTTTTTATACTTTGTGGCCTCATTAAACATGTGCAAAGTGCTGAAGCTAGAGAATTCAAAGTGGACGTAAGAAAATTTAATTATATATTAATATTTTATTAAATTTTCTGCTTTGGTGTTCTAAGTATTTTTCTATAAATAGGGTGCTTAGGTTAGAATTGAAAAATACACCAGAAACTAAAGTTTTCTCTCTCTTTGTCTCTCAATATTATCGAGCGTATTCTTGTGAGTATTTTAAGACTTTGAGTGTTGCTATACGGTGCAAGTTCCCTTCAGCTCTAAATCCAGTATTCCAGTCAGAAGTACTGTTTTTTTGAGGCAAGGAATATTATTTTTTTTATAAATGATATTATTTCTTCCAATATCATTATGCCAAAATATTGATCTGAATTTTTTATCAAATTTAGAACTTTTTGTGTCGAAATTACTATTCACGTATACGGTACTATTCACGTATACGACACTATTCACAGAAAAATTAAAATTTTGTTTTTCGTCCAAAATATTTATTATGGATACTAGCTTTGATTGTATCCATGTTTTGATCATTCTTGAATTTTACTCCACTATGATTACTTATGAGGTATTTTTGGACATGGATAAACCGAAATACGAATCCTTAATATTTGTTATTTTGTTTCACTGGATTCGTTTCCTTTAAAATATTTTTTATCATCCTCAGTTCTAAATGATGATATTACTGAATATCTTTGGCCTGTAGTGCAAAGATGAATGATTTCTGATGAATATCTTTGGCCCGTAGTGCAAAGATGAACAGGTGTTTATATGAACATGACCAACTGATGAATATCTTTGGCCTGTAGCGCAAAGATGAATATTTGATTCCAGATATATATTGGTTGATGTTACAGGGATAAAATATCGACGATGAACATTTAAATTCATATATAGAAGATAGTAGATTTCATTCTCTACTTAACTCTTCTAATGAATTATTTTTTCTGATGCGAATATTGATTTAAAAACTTGTTGTCTATTGTATTCTATTAAATTTTTCCCTGTTGAAGACTAACGATAATTTGTTCTATATTATCTTAGTTATAATATTCTTTACTGGGCTAGTTGAGCTCACCCTTTTCTTTTTTGTTCCATTTTTCTTCTCAGGAGGCGAGAATGTAGCGAGTACTAGTCGGGGTATGGAATGAAGGTTCTAGAAAGTCGTTTTAGTAGTCCTAACCATTTTTGTAAAATAATGTATCAATAATTGTAATGAGGACTTATTGAGTGTGGATATTGTCTAGATGACAATATTTGTATTTAAACTCACAGTTTTTATGTTGTATTAATAAAGTTGTAGTTGTTTCTGTACCATGTATTTTGACGACTCAGAATGGGTGTTGTATACCTATTTTGGGGGTGTCACAGTTGGTATCAGAGCTTAGGGATATGGTCTCTGGCGGAGATCGGGGAATAGTACTAGGAGGGGAGAGACGAGTAAATCCTTTGCTAGTGTGTCATACCTAAGCTTATTTGTTGGTCAGTCATAATATAGGGGTATTATGTGATTTGTTAATTTATTTAATTAACCCTTATTTTATGGCAGTATTTAAGAATGGCAACTGAGAATGTGAACAGTGGAGTAAACGAAACCGTGGAGACGCCTGTACTCACCAACGAGGAGAACGTGCAACAGGCTGGCAATGTTCCTCCTGTGAACAACACCACTCCAGATGATGAACGATGGTGTGTTTAGAAGCTTTTTGCAGTTCATGCAAAATCAGACGAGGGAGGCTTGTGTTCAAAATACAGGAGGAAATGATAGCAATTCACGGTTTGTCACAGCCAAGCAGTTCAAGGAGTTGGGACCACCAGAATTCTGGGGAAAACCGGATCCGATTAAGGCGGAGACGTGGGTCAAATAAATTACCAAGATATTCGATGTCTTGGGATGCACGGAAGAACAGAAGGTTCCATTCGCCACCTTTATGTTCCGTAATGAGGCAGATTACTTGTGGGAATCTGTAAATCGTACCCATCCAGCCGCACTTAGCATGTCTTGGGAAATATTTCAAAAACTGTTCAATGACAAGTACTTTCCTGAAAGTATTCGTCATATGAAGGAGATAGAGTTTATTAGACTGGAGCAGAATAACATGACGGTGTCCCAGTACGAGGCGAAGTTTGCAGAGTTATCCAGGTTTGCACCTCATTTGGTGGAGAATGAGAAACGTATGACACGGATGTTTCTGAGAGGTTTGAAACCCAGCATACGTCAATATCTCATTTCACAAAATTTTCTCTCTATTCAGATGTTGTCAACAGGGCTCAATTATTAGAGGGAGATAACGAGTACGTTCAACCGAGGGACCACAACCAGGATCATACCGGTGACAGCAGTCATCAGAACAACGATAACTAACGGAGAAAGAAAAATACGGACAAGAGCAGCAACCACTCTGGTGGTAATCATGGCCATGAGAATAGAAGAAGCAAGTCGGGAGAAGATTTTAAAAAGAGGAGATTCAACAATGATAATACGAAGACGTCAGCACCAGCAGCAACTGGTTCCAAGGGAGGAGAACGACCACCAGTCATATGCTATAAGTGCAGAAAAGAAGGACATATCAGCCCAAACTGCCCACAACAGTTTAAGGTATGTTATAATTGTGGAAAGAA
This sequence comes from Panax notoginseng, assembly GCA_016801055.1. Classification (NCBI taxonomy): domain Eukaryota; kingdom Viridiplantae; phylum Streptophyta; class Magnoliopsida; order Apiales; family Araliaceae; genus Panax; species Panax notoginseng. The sequence goes on along the minus strand of CM029014.1, from coordinate 216,511,683 downwards.
AGGACATATCGCTCGAGATTGCACTGTAGCGAAACCAAGTCCAGCGGGAATGGTGACTCAAAAGGCTGTCCCAAAAAAGTCAAAGTCAACGGTTCCTGAAAGAGCGTTTGTCGTGACTGGTCAACATGCGAGGAACCCAAACTAGGTGATCACGGGTAAGCTAATCATAAATTCTTGCGAAGTTTATACCTTACTAGATACCGGTGCTACCCATTCATTTATCTCTCCTGCTTGTGCTCAATATTTAAACTTGACTCCGTAGAAATTAGACTTTAATTTATCTGTGGAGACTCCGTTAGGAGAAACTTTCATCACATCCACTGTTTATAAATCTTGTTTGATCCAAGTTGGCACCATCACCTTACCTGTTGACCTTATCTCTTTAAAGATACTTACATTTGACGTGATTTTAGGAATTGATTAGTTAACTACTCATCATGCCAAAATTGATTATTTTCGTAAGGTTGTTAGTTTTCATATTCCTAACCAACCTGTTGTGCGAATTCAAGCAACTAAGCCATTAAAATCAATCACTGTTATATCAAGTCATAAAGCTATTCGTTTATTAAAAAACGGATGTCAAGCTTTCTTAGCCCATATTATGGATTTGAATAAAGACACGTCATATTTGAATAATATTCCTGTTGTTATTGACTTTCTTAACATATTTCCTGAAGAACTTCCCGGTCTACTCCCAGAACGTAAAGTTGAATTCTTTATTGATCTTGAACCTGGTACAAAGCCGATTTCTAAAACCCCATATCGAATGGCTCCTATTGAACTTCAGGAGTTAAAGGTCCAACTATAGGAGTTGTTGGACATCGGTTTCATTCGTCCTAGTACATCTCCTTGGGGTGCTCCTGTTTTATTCGTAAAGAAGAAAGACAGGAGTATGCGACTTTGTATCGACTACCGAAAATTAAACCATGTCACTATCAAGAATAGGTATCCGCTACCTCGTATTGATGACCTGTTTGACCAGTTACAAGGAGTACAATTCTTTTCAAAAATCAATCTTCGTTCTGGATATCATCAGCTGAAGATTAGAACTGAGGATATTCCAAAGACTGCCTTTAGAACTCGGTACGAACATTATGAATTCTTAGTCATGTCTTTTGGATTGACTAATGCTCATGCGGCTTTCATGGATATGATGAATCGAGTATTCAGGGAATATTTGGATCAGTTCGTTATTGTTTTTATCGATGACATCCTCATATATTCCAAAAGTCGTGAAGATCATGAGCACCATTTGAAGCTGGTACTCCAAAGGCTTCGTGAAAATAAGTTATATGCCAAGTTAAAGAAATGCGAGTTCTAGCTTGAGAAAGTAGCATTCCTTGGGCACGTGGTGTCAAAACATGGAGTATCTGTTGACCCGGCGAAGATTGAAGTAATACAAAGTTGGGAACAACAGAAGTCGGTGACCGAAGTACGTAGCTTTCTGGGCTTAGCTGGTTATTAACGGAGATTCGTGGAAGGATTTTCTCGAATCGCTACTCCATTAACTCAGCTGACTCGAAAAGATAACAAATTCATATGGAGAGAGAAATGCGAGAAGAGTTTCCAAGAGCTTAAGAGGAGACTCATTTCGGCATCTGTTTTGACCATACCATCTGGTTCGGATGGATTTGTTATCTACAGCGATGCTTCAGGCAAAGGGCTAGGATGTGTTCTCATGCAACGTGGGAAAGTTATAGCCTATGCCTCACGATAACTTAAAGAATATGAGAGGAATTATCCTACTCATGATCTAGAGTTGGCAGCAGTCGTTTTCGCGCTAAAGATCTGGAGGCACTATCTATATGGGGAGAAAGTGGAGATATATTCAGACCATAAAAGGCTCAAATATTTCTTCACTCAAAAAGAACTCAACATGCGGCAACGACGTTGGCTCGAGCTGTTGAAAGACTACGACCATACCATTCAATACCATCCTGGAAAAATGAACGTGGTAGCCGACGCATTGAGTAGAAGATCATACGCGGGAACAAGTGCGATATTGTCAACACAAAGGCCCATTTGGTGTGATTTACAAAAGATGAAGATAGAATTCAAGACTCCGGGGACCCGTGCAATGATGTCAAGTATACGTATAGAACCAACTTTAATCGAAAAAGTTAAAGTTGCTCAAGCCACAGACCCGGAGTTGGTGCTTATGAAGAAGAAAGTGCAAGAAGGTGATATTCTAGAAGCAAGAATCGATGAAGAAGGAATACTTCGAGTCCACTCCAGACTTTGTATTCCTAATGATTTTGATTTGAAGTACAAGATCATGATGGAGGCACACAATACACCATTTTCAATCCATCCTGGAAGTACCAAAATGTATCGTGATCTTCGACATACATTTTGGTGGAACAATAAGAAGAGAGAGATTGCAAAGTTTATCTCGAGGTGTTTAACTTGTCAACGTGTAAAGGCGGAGCATTAAGTGCCTAAGGGCCCATTGCAACCACTTGAGATTCTGAAATGGAAGTGGGAACACATTACCATGGATTTTGTTACGGGTCTTCTCACGGTTTCTCAAGGCATAAATGCTATTTGGGTTATTGTAGATAGATTAACTAAGTCTGCTCATTTCTTACCGATACGGGAGACTTATTCCCTTGAACGTCTTGCTAGTATGTACGTGAATGAGATTATGAGGTTGCATGGCATGCCAGTATCCATAGTTTCGGATCGTGACCCAAGATTTACTTCAAGATTTTGGGTTAGCTTGCAAAAAGCTATGGGCACGGATTTACGATTCAGTTTGGCATACCATCCTCAAACGGACGGGCAATCAGAGAGGACTATTCAAACTCTTGAAGATCTATTAAGACTTTATGTCCTAGATTTCAAAGAAAGTTAGGATAACTACCTATCATTGGTGGAATTCTCTTACAACAAAAGTTATCAGGCAAGTATAGGTGTGGCTCCATTTGAAGCATTATACGGACGAAAGTGTCGCTCTCCAATATGTTGGGATGAGGTGGGAGAAGCAACATTGTTGGGACCCGAGTTGGTACGTATGACTACGGAAAATATCCAAATAATTCGACAACGTATACAAACGGCACAGGATCGACAAAAGAGTTATACGGATCTTCATCGAAAGGACGTGAAATTTAGTATTGGGGATCACGTATTGTTGCGTGTGACTCCATGGAAAGGAGTTACAAGATTTGGGAAGAGAGGAAAGCTCAATCCATAATTTATTGGTCCATTTTAGATTGTTGATCGAGTAGGAAATGTGGCCTATAGACTCGCGTTACCTCCAAGTATGTCTCGTGTTCATAATGTTTTTCATATATCTGTGCTTCGTAATTATGTGAAAGACCCAAACCACGTCATTGAGTTAGAACCGGACGAGATAGCCGAAGACTTAACGTACGAAGAGGTACCTATCAAGATCTTGGATAGAAAAGAGCATGTCCTACGTACAAAGGTCATACCACAAGTTAAAGTTTTGTGGAGGAACCATGCTATTGAGGAAATGACCTGGGAGTTGGAAACAGAAATGAAAGCAAGGTATCCTCATCTTTTCGAAATACCAGGTACGTACGTCAATTTCGAGGACGAAATTTCATAAGGAGGGGAGGTTGTAAGACCCCAAATTATTAATAAATGAAATTTAATTTTCTCTATTTATTATTTTGAAATAGTAAGGGTTGAATTGATTAATGAGGTTAGTTATGGGTAAAATGCGCAAATATTTTAAATAAGCAAGTGGTTATAAAATATTCATTGTTGTCGGAGAATATTCGTTTGGTCGTGGAATATTCTTCCTGTCGGGAAATATTCGTACGACGGCGCAATCTGTTGTGAGCCCCATAACGGAAAGTGATTGGATGAAGAAAACGACAAGTATAAGTTGTTTATAAATAACGGCATAGTTGTTACCGTTAATACTGTTGGAATACCCGGTGGTTAAAACACAGTAATACGCGTTGTTGCACAGTAGCACACGGTATTGCACCAATTATTGATTCTTACGTAAGAAGGCACTACTCAATAATTGTTACAGTAATTACTGTTTAGTATTTTATTTTATTGATTCAATAATTGTTACGTTGATATTTTATATTACTATTATTTCAATAATTGTCATTACACAGTATTTTTCATTATCGAAGCAATAATTCATATTATCTAAATAATATTATTAGATTGCATTATTGAAAATGTCTAGAAAGTTCTGTCTAAGGAGAGGTTTGGTCACCTAATTGCGCGCCAGTGAGGAGAAATCCTTATTGGAACGCCCCCTCTTTCTTGGGAACTGCCTGGTTGTCAGTATTGTGATTCTGTAATATTATTTGTGAATAATTAATTATTGATTTATATGATGAGGAAAATATTTATTTTATGTGGATATAGATGGAGAAAATTTTTAAAGTGACAATTGTTGAAAGTCGATATTTTATCTTTTCTGATAAAATAATATTTTATTATATTATTAGAATATAATAATGATGATATTTTTACAATGAATGTGGGATATATGAGTACATGAGGAGGAAGAGTATTTTTGTTGTAAAAGTTATTTAAAACATGTTAAACATGTCTGTGAGCTCATTTCTTGACAGAAATTTGATTATATCCTATAGAATCGCCCATTTGTGGATTTCGGTTAGTTTCTGTTTGGAATTTGGAAAAACTTAAACGTTCAAAGTTGTAGAGAATTAAATTTCCTATGGAAAAGATATGTGGTTTGAATTTTTCTGACAAAAGGGCTATTTATTATGAATTATTGAAGTTATGAAGTTCTGAAATAATTGATTTTTGGAAGTTTTATTTATTTTTATTAATAAAAACGTTTTTTATAATTTGTGGCCTCATTAAACATGTGCAAAGTGCTGAAGCTAGAGAATTCAAAGTGGGCGTAAGAAAATTTAATTATATATTAATATTTTATTAAATTTTCTACTTTGGTGTTCTAAGCATTTTTCTATAAATAGGGTGCTTAGGTTTGAATTGAAAAATACACCAGAAACTAAAGTTTTCTCTCTCTTTGTCTCTCTATATTATCGAGATTATTCTTGTGAGTATTTTAAGACTTTGAGTGTTGCTATACGGTGCAAGTTCTCTTCAGCTCTATATCCAGTATTCTAGTCAGAAATACTGTCTTTTCGAGGTAAGGAATATATATTTTTTTTATAAATGATATTATTTCTTCCAATATCATTATGTCAAAATATTGATCTGAATTTTTATCAAATTTAGAACTGTTTGGGTCGGGGTTACTATTCACATATACGATATTATTCACGTATACGGCACTATTCACGAATACGACACTATTCACAGAAAAATTAAATTTTTATTTTTCATCCAAAATATCTATTATGGATACTAACTTTGATTGTATCCATGTTTTGATCATTCTTAAATTTTACTCCACTATGATTACTTATGAAGTATTTTTGGACATGGATAAACCGAAATACGAATCTTTAATATTTGTTATTTTGTTTCACTGGATTCATTTTCTTTAAAATATTTTTCATCATCCTCAATTCTAAATGATGATATTACTGAGTATCTTTGGCTTGTAGTACAAAGATGAATGATTTCTGATGAATATATTTAGCCCGTAGTGCAAAGATGAATAGGTGTTGAGATGAACATGACTAACTGATGAATATCTTTGGCCTGTAGTGTAAAGATGAGTATTTGATTCTAGATATATATTGATTGATGTTACAGGGATAAAATATCGACGATAAACTTTTAAATTCATATATAGAAGATAGTAGATTTCATTCTCTACTTAACTCTTCTAATGAATTATTATTTTCGCTGCGAATATTGATTTAAAAACTTGTTGTCTATTGTATTCTATTAAATTTTTCACTGTTGAAGACTAACGATAATTTGTTCTATATTATCTTAGTCATAATATTCTTTACTGGGCTAGTTGAGCTCACCATTTTCCTTTTTGTTCCATTTTTCTTCTCAAGAGGCAAGAATGTAACGAGTACTAGTCGGAGTATAGAATGAAGGTTCTAGAAAGTCGTTTTAGTAGTCCTCACCATTTTTATAAAATAATATATTAATAATTGTAATGAGGACTTATTTGAGTGTGGATATTGTCTAGATGACAAAATTTGTATTTAAACTCACAGTTTTTATGTTGTATTAATAAAGTTGTAGTTATTTCTGTACCATGTATTTTGACGACTCAGAATGGGTATTGTATACCTATTTTGGGGGCGTCACACTTCTCATTGACTGTTGATCAAGGTTTCTATTTAAATTAAATAGTTTATGTAATAGGATTAGTTAGAATTTTTTAAAGAACAGGAGATCAAGGAGAAAGGAGCGCTCGAAGACCCATTTGTAATGGAGCTTGGGTCTATCTTTTCTGATAAAATAATATTTTATTATATTATTAGAATATAATAATGATGATATTTTTACAATGAATGTGGGATATATGAGTACATGAGGAGGAAGAGTATTTTTGTTGTAAAAGTTATTTAAAACATGTTAAACATGTCTGTGAGCTCATTTCTTGACAGAAATTTGATTATATCCTATAGAATCGCCCATTTGTGGATTTCGGTCAGTTTCTGTTTGGAATTTGGAAAAACTTAAACGTACAAAGTTGTAGAGAATTAAATTTCCTATGGAAAAGATATGTGGTTTGAATTTTTCTGACAAAATGGTTATTTATTATGAATTATTGAAGTTATGAAGTTCTGAAATAATTGATTTTTGGAAGTTTTATTTATTTTTATTAATAAAAACGTTTTTTATAATTTGTGGCCTCATTAAACATGTGCAAAGTGCTGAAGCTAGAGAATTCAAAGTGGGCGTAAGAAAATTTAATTATATATTAATATTTTATTAAATTTTCTGCTTTGGTGTTCTAAGCATTTTTCTATAAATAGGGTGCTTAGGTTTGAATTGAAAAATACACCAGAAACTAAAGTTTTCTCTCTCTTTGTCTCTCTATATTATCGAGATTATTCTTGTGAGTATTTTAAGACTTTGAGTGTTGCTATACGGTGCAAGTTCTCTTCAGCTCTATATCCAGTATTCTAGTCAGAAATACTGTCTTTTCGAGGTAAGGAATATATTTTTTTTTTATAAATGATATTATTTCTTCCAATATCATTATGTCAAAATATTGATCTGAATTTTTATCAAATTTAGAACTGTTTGGGTCGGGGTTACTATTCACATATACGATATTATTCACGTATACGGCACTATTCACGAATACGACACTATTCACAGAAAAATTAAATTTTTATTTTTCATCCAAAATATCTATTATGGATACTAACTTTGATTGTATCCATGTTTTGATCATTCTTAAATTTTACTCCACTATGATTACTTATGAGGTATTTTTGGACATGGATAAACCGAAATACGAATCTTTAATATTTGTTATTTTGTTTCACTGGATTCGTTTCCTTTAAAATATTTTTCATCATCCTCAATTCTAAATGATGATATTACTGAGTATCTTTGGCTTGTAGTACAAAGATGAATGATTTCTGATGAATATATTTGGCCCGTAGTGCAAAGATGAATAGGTGTTGAGATGAACATGACCAACTGATGAATATCTTTGGCCTGTAGTGTAAAGATGAGTATTTGATTCTAGATATATATTGATTGATGTTACAGGGATAAAATATCGACGATAAACTTTTAAATTCATATATAGAAGATAGTAGATTTCATTCTCTACTTAACTCTTCTAATGAATTATTATTTTCGCTGCGAATATTGATTTAAAAACTTGTTGTCTATTGTATTCTATTAAATTTTTCACTGTTGAAGACTAACGATAATTTGTTCTATATTATCTTAGTCATAATATTCTTTACTGGGCTAGTTGAGCTCACCATTTTCCTTTTTGTTCCATTTTTCTTCTCAAGAGGCAAGAATGTAACGAGTACTAGTCGGAGTATAGAATGAAGGTTCTAGAAAGTCGTTTTAGTAGTCCTCACCATTTTTATAAAATAATATATTAATAATTGTAATGAGGACTTATTTGAGTGTGGATATTGTCTAGATGACAAAATTTGTATTTAAACTCACAGTTTTTATGTTGTATTAATAAAGTTGTAGTTATTTCTGTACCATGTATTTTGACGACTCAGAATGGGTATTGTATACCTATTTTGGGGGCGTCACACTTCTCATTGACTGTTGATCAAGGTTTCTATTTAAATTAAATAGTTTATGTAATAGGATTAGTTAGAATTTTTTAAAGAACAGGAGATCAAGGAGAAAGGAGCGCTCGAAGACCCATTTGTAATGGAGCTTGGGTCTATCTTTTCTGATAAAATAATATTTTATTATATTATTAGAATATAATAATGATGATATTTTTACAATGAATGTGGGATATATGAGTACATGAGGAGGAAGAGTATTTTTGTTGTAAAAGTTATTTAAAACATGTTAAACATGTCTGTGAGCTCATTTCTTGACAGAAATTTGATTATATCCTATAGAATCGCCCATTTGTGGATTTCGGTCAGTTTCTGTTTGGAATTTGGAAAAACTTAAACGTACAAAGTTGTAGAGAATTAAATTTCCTATGGAAAAGATATGTGGTTTGAATTTTTCTGACAAAAGGGCTATTTATTATGAATTATTGAAGTTATGAAGTTCTGAAATAATTGATTTTTGGAAGTTTTATTTATTTTTATTAATAAAAACGTTTTTTATAATTTGTGGCCTCATTAAACATGTGCAAAGTGCTGAAGCTAGAGAATTCAAAGTGGGCGTAAGAAAATTTAATTATATATTAATATTTTATTAAATTTTCTGCTTTGGTGTTCTAAGCATTTTTCTATAAATAGGGTGCTTAGGTTTGAATTGAAAAATACACCAGAAACTAAAGTTTTCTCTCTCTTTGTCTCTCTATATTATCGAGATTATTCTTGTGAGTATTTTAAGACTTTGAGTGTTGCTATACGGTGCAAGTTCTCTTCAGCTCTATATCCAGTATTCTAGTCAGAAATACTGTCTTTTCGAGGTAAGGAATATATATTTTTTTTTATAAATGATATTATTTCTTCCAATATCATTATGTCAAAATATTGATCTGAATTTTTATCAAATTTAGAACTGTTTGGGTCGGGGTTACTATTCACATATACGATATTATTCACGTATACGACACTATTCACGAATACGACACTATTCACAGAAAAATTAAATTTTTATTTTTCATCCAAAATATCTATTATGGATACTAACTTTGATTGTATCCATGTTTTGATCATTCTTAAATTTTACTCCACTATGATTACTTATGAGGTATTTTTGGACATGGATAAACCGAAATACGAATCTTTAATATTTGTTATTTTGTTTCACTGGATTCGTTTCCTTTAAAATATTTTTCATCATCCTCAATTCTAAATGATGATATTACTGAGTATCTTTGGCTTGTAGTACAAAGATGAATGATTTCTGATGAATATATTTGGCCCGTAGTGCAAAGATGAATAGGTGTTGAGATGAACATGACCAACTGATGAATATCTTTGGCCTGTAGTGTAAAGATGAGTATTTGATTCCAGATATATATTGATTGATGTTACAGGGATAAAATATCGACGATAAACTTTTAAATTCATATATAGAAGATAGTAGATTTCATTCTCTACTTAACTCTTCTAATGAATTATTATTTTCGCTGCGAATATTGATTTAAAAACTTGTTGTCTATTGTATTCTATTAAATTTTTCACTGTTGAAGACTAACGATAATTTGTTCTATATTATCTTAGTCATAATATTCTTTACTGGGCTAGTTGAGCTCACCATTTTCCTTTTTGTTCCATTTTTCTTCTCAAGAGGCAAGAATGTAACGAGTACTAGTCGGAGTATAGAATGAAGGTTCTAGAAAGTCGTTTTAGTAGTCCTCACCATTTTTATAAAATAATATATTAATAATTGTAATGAGGACTTATTTGAGTGTGGATATTGTCTAGATGACAAAATTTGTATTTAAACTCACAGTTTTTATGTTGTATTAATAAAGTTGTAGTTATTTCTGTACCATGTATTTTGACGACTCAGAATGGGTATTGTATACCTATTTTGGGGGCGTCACACTTCTCATTGACTGTTGATCAAGGTTTCTATTTAAATTAAATAGTTTATGTAATAGGATTAGTTAGAATTTTTTAAAGAACAGGAGATCAAGGAGAAAGGAGCGCTCGAAGACCCATTTGTAATGGAGCTTGGGTCTATCTTTTCTGATAAAATAATATTTTATTATATTATTAGAATGATATTTTTACAATGAATGTGGGATATATGAGTACATGAGGAGGAAGAGTATTTTTGTTGTAAAAGTTATTTAAAACATGTTAAACATGTCTGTGAGCTCATTTCTTGACAGAAATTTGATTATATCCTATAGAATCGCCCATTTGTGGATTTCGGTCAGTTTCTGTTTGGAATTTGGAAAAACTTAAACGTACAAAGTTGTAGAGAATTAAATTTCCTATGGAAAAGATATGTGGTTTGAATTTTTCTGACAAAAGGGCTATTTATTATGAATTATTGAAGTTATGAAGTTCTGAAATAATTGATTTTTGGAAGTTTTATTTATTTTTATTAATAAAAACGTTTTTTATAATTTGTGGCCTCATTAAACATGTGCAAAGTGCTGAAGCTAGAGAATTCAAAGTGGGCGTAAGAAAATTTAATTATATATTAATATTTTATTAAATTTTCTGCTTTGGTGTTCTAAGCATTTTTCTATAAATAGGGTGCTTAGGTTTGAATTGAAAAATACACCAGAAACTAAAGTTTTCTCTCTCTTTGTCTCTCTATATTATCGAGATTATTCTTGTGAGTATTTTAAGACTTTGAGTGTTGCTATACGGTGCAAGTTCTCTTCAGCTCTATATCCAGTATTCTAGTCAGAAATACTGTCTTTTCGAGGTAAGGAATATATATTTTTTTTTATAAATGATATTATTTCTTCCAATATCATTATGTCAAAATATTGATCTGAATTTTTATCAAATTTAGAACTGTTTGGGTCGGGGTTACTATTCACATATACGATATTATTCACGTATACGGCACTATTCACGAATACGACACTATTCACAGAAAAATTAAATTTTTATTTTTCATCCAAAATATCTATTATGGATACTAACTTTGATTGTATCCATGTTTTGATCATTCTTAAATTTTACTCCACTATGATTACTTATGAGGTATTTTTGGACATGGATAAACCGAAATACGAATCTTTAATATTTGTTATTTTGTTTCACTGGATTCGTTTCCTTTAAAATATTTTTCATCATCCTCAATTCTAAATGATGATATTACTGAGTATCTTTGGCTTGTAGTACAAAGATGAATGATTTCTGATGAATATATTTGGCCCGTAGTGCAAAGATGAATAGGTGTTGAGATGAACATGACCAACTGATGAATATCTTTGGCCTGTAGTGTAAAGATGAGTATTTGATTCCAGATATATATTGATTGATGTTACAGGGATAAAATATCGACGATAAACTTTTAAATTCATATATAGAAGATAGTAGATTTCATTCTCTACTTAACTCTTCTAATGAATTATTATTTTCGCTGCGAATATTGATTTAAAAACTTGTTGTCTATTGTATTCTATTAAATTTTTCACTGTTGAAGACTAACGATAATTTGTTCTATATTATCTTAGTCATAATATTCTTTACTGGGCTAGTTGAGCTCACCATTTTCCTTTTTGTTCCATTTTTCTTCTCAAGAGGCAAGAATGTAACGAGTACTAGTCGGAGTATAGAATGAAGGTTCTAGAAAGTCGTTTTAGTAGTCCTCACCATTTTTATAAAATAATATATTAATAATTGTAATGAGGACTTATTTGAGTGTGGATATTGTCTAGATGACAAAATTTGTATTTAAACTCACAGTTTTTATGTTGTATTAATAAAGTTGTAGTTATTTCTGTACCATGTATTTTGACGACTCAGAATGGGTATTGTATACCTATTTTGGGGGCGTCACACTTCTCATTGACTGTTGATCAAGGTTTCTATTTAAATTAAATAGTTTATGTAATAGGATTAGTTAGAATTTTTTAAAGAACAGGAGATCAAGGAGAAAGGAGCGCTCGAAGACCCATTTGTAATGGAGCTTGGGTCTATCTTTTCTGATAAAATAATATTTTATTATATTATTAGAATATAATAATGATGATATTTTTACAATGAATGTGGGATATATGAGTACATGAGGAGGAAGAGTATTTTTGTTGTAAAAGTTATTTAAAACATGTTAAACATGTCTGTGAGCTCATTTCTTGACAGAAATTTGATTATATCCTATAGAATCGCCCATTTGTGGATTTCGGTCAGTTTCTGTTTGGAATTTGGAAAAACTTAAACGTACAAAGTTGTAGAGAATTAAATTTCCTATGGAAAAGATATGTGGTTTGAATTTTTCTGACAAAAGGGCTATTTATTATGAATTATTGAAGTTATGAAGTTCTGAAATAATTGATTTTTGGAAGTTTTATTTATTTTTATTAATAAAAACGTTTTTTATAATTTGTGGCCTCATTAAACATGTGCAAAGTGCTGAAGCTAGAGAATTCAAAGTGGGCGTAAGAAAATTTAATTATATATTAATATTTTATTAAATTTTCTGCTTTGGTGTTCTAAGCATTTTTCTATAAATAGGGTGCTTAGGTTTGAATTGAAAAATACACCAGAAACTAAAGTTTTCTCTCTCTTTGTCTCTCTATATTATCGAGATTATTCTTGTGAGTATTTTAAGACTTTGAGTGTTGCTATACGGTGCAAGTTTTCTTCAGCTCTATATCTAGTATTCTAGTCAGAAATACTGTCTTTTCGAGGTAAGGAATATATTTTTTTTTTATAAATGATATTATTTCTTCCAATATCATTATGTCAAAATATTGATCTGAATTTTTATCAAATTTAGAACTGTTTGGGTCGGGATTACTATTCACATATACGATATTATTCACGTATACGACACTATTCACGAATACGACACTATTCACAGAAAAATTAAATTTTTATTTTTCATCCAAAATATCTATTATGGATACTAACTTTGATTGTATCCATGTTTTGATCATTCTTAAATTTTACTCCACTATGATTACTTATGAGGTATTTTTGGACATGGATAAACCGAAATACGAATCTTTAATATTTGTTATTTTGTTTCACTGGATTCGTTTCCTTTAAAATATTTTTCATCATCCTCAATTCTAAATGATGATATTACTGAGTATCTTTGGCTTGTAGTACAAAGATGAATGATTTCTGATGAATATATTTGGCCCGTAGTGCAAAGATGAATAGGTGTTGAGATGAACATGACCAACTGATGAATATCTTTGGCCTGTAGTGTAAAGATGAGTATTTGATTCCAGATATATATTGATTGATGTTACAGGGATAAAATATCGACGATAAACTTTTAAATTCATATATAGAAGATAGTAGATTTCATTCTCTACTTAACTCTTCTAATGAATTATTATTTTCGCTGCGAATATTGATTTAAAAACTTGTTGTCTATTGTATTCTATTAAATTTTTCACTGTTGAAGACTAACGATAATTTGTTCTATATTATCTTAGTCATAATATTCTTTACTGGGCTAGTTGAGCTCACCATTTTCCTTTTTGTTCCATTTTTCTTCTCAAGAGGCAAGAATGTAACGAGTACTAGTCGGAGTATAGAATGAAGGTTCTAGAAAGTCGTTTTAGTAGTCCTCACCATTTTTATAAAATAATATATTAATAATTGTAATGAGGACTTATTTGAGTGTGGATATTGTCTAGATGACAAAATTTGTATTTAAACTCACAGTTTTTATGTTGTATTAATAAAGTTGTAGTTATTTCTGTACCATGTATTTTGACGACTCAGAATGGGTATTGTATACCTATTTTGGGGGCGTCACACTTCTCATTGACTGTTGATCAAGGTTTCTATTTAAATTAAATAGTTTATGTAATAGGATTAGTTAGAATTTTTTAAAGAACAGGAGATCAAGGAGAAAGGAGCGCTCGAAGACCCATTTGTAATGGAGCTTGGGTCTATCTTTTCTGATAAAATAATATTTTATTATATTATTAGAATATAATAATGATGATATTTTTACAATGAATGTGGGATATATGAGTACATGAGGAGGAAGAGTATTTTTGTTGTAAAAGTTATTTAAAACATGTTAAACATGTCTGTGAGCTCATTTCTTGACAGAAATTTGATTATATCCTATAGAATCGCCCATTTGTGGATTTCGGTCAGTTTCTGTTTGGAATTTGGAAAAACTTAAACGTACAAAGTTGTAGAGAATTAAATTTCCTATGGAAAAGATATGTGGTTTGAATTTTTCTGACAAAAGGGCTATTTATTATGAATTATTGAAGTTATGAAGTTCTGAAATAATTGATTTTTGGAAGTTTTATTTATTTTTATTAATAAAAATTGTTTTTTATAATTTGTGGCCTCATTAAACATGTGCAAAGTGCTGAAGCTAGAGAATTCAAAGTGGGCGTAAGAAAATTTAATTATATATTAATATTTTATTAAATTTTCTGCTTTGGTGTTCTAAGCATTTTTCTATAAATAGGGTGCTTAGGTTTGAATTGAAAAATACACCAGAAACTAAAGTTTTCTCTCTCTTTGTCTCTCTATATTATCGAGATTATTCTTGTGAGTATTTTAAGACTTTGAGTGTTGCTATACGGTGCAAGTTCTCTTCAGCTCTATATCCAGTATTCTAGTCAGAAATACTGTCTTTTCGAGGTAAGGAATATATATTTTTTTTTATAAATGATATTATTTCTTCCAATATCATTATGTCAAAATATTGATCTGAATTTTTATCAAATTTAGAACTGTTTGGGTCGGGGTTACTATTCACATATACGATATTATTCACGTATACGGCACTATTCACGAATACGACACTATTCACAGAAAAATTAAATTTTTATTTTTCATCCAAAATATCTATTATGGATACTAACTTTGATTGTATCCATGTTTTGATCATTCTTAAATTTTACTCCACTATGATTACTTATGAAGTATTTTTGGACATGGATAAACCGAAATACGAATCTTTAATATTTGTTATTTTGTTTCACTGGATTCGTTTCCTTTAAAATATTTTTCATCATCCTCAATTCTAAATGATGATATTACTGAGTATCTTTGGCTTGTAGTACAAAGATGAATGATTTCTGATGAATATATTTGGCCCGTAGTGCAAAGATGAATAGGTGTTGAGATGAACATGACCAACTGATGAATATCTTTGGCCTGTAGTGTAAAGATGAGTATTTGATTCCAGATATATATTGATTGATGTTACAGGGATAAAATATCGACGATAAACTTTTAAATTCATATATAGAAGATAGTAGATTTCATTCTCTACTTAACTCTTCTAATGAATTATTATTTTCGCTGCGAATATTGATTTAAAAACTTGTTGTCTATTGTATTCTATTAAATTTTTCACTGTTGAAGACTAACGATAATTTGTTCTATATTATCTTAGTCATAATATTCTTTACTGGGCTAGTTGAGCTCACCATTTTCCTTTTTGTTCCATTTTTCTTCTCAAGAGGCAAGAATGTAACGAGTACTAGTCGGAGTATAGAATGAAGGTTCTAGAAAGTCGTTTTAGTAGTCCTCACCATTTTTATAAAATAATATATTAATAATTGTAATGAGGACTTATTTGAGTGTGGATATTGTCTAGATGACAAAATTTGTATTTAAACTCACAGTTTTTATGTTGTATTAATAAAGTTGTAGTTATTTCTGTACCATGTATTTTGACGACTCAGAATGGGTATTGTATACCTATTTTGGGGGCGTCACACTTCTCATTGACTGTTGATCAAGGTTTCTATTTAAATTAAATAGTTTATGTAATAGGATTAGTTAGAATTTTTTAAAGAACAGGAGATCAAGGAGAAAGGAGCGCTCGAAGACCCATTTGTAATGGAGCTTGGGTCTATCTTTTCTGATAAAATAATATTTTATTATATTATTAGAATATAATAATGATGATATTTTTACAATGAATGTGGGATATATGAGTACATGAGGAGGAAGAGTATTTTTGTTGTAAAAGTTATTTAAAACATGTTAAACATGTCTGTGAGCTCATTTCTTGACAGAAATTTGATTATATCCTATAGAATCGCCCATTTGTGGATTTCGGTCAGTTTCTGTTTGGAATTTGGAAAAACTTAAACGTACAAAGTTGTAGAGAATTAAATTTCCTATGGAAAAGATATGTGGTTTGAATTTTTCTGACAAAAGGGCTATTTATTATGAATTATTGAAGTTATGAAGTTCTGAAATAATTGATTTTTGGAAGTTTTATTTATTTTTATTAATAAAATTGTTTTTTATAATTTGTGGCCTCATTAAACATGTGCAAAGTGCTGAAGCTAGAGAATTCAAAGTGGGCGTAAGAAAATTTAATTATATATTAATATTTTATTAAATTTTCTGCTTTGGTGTTCTAAGCATTTTTCTATAAATAGGGTGCTTAGGTTTGAATTGAAAAATACACCAGAAACTAAAGTTTTCTCTCTCTTTGTCTCTCTATATTATCGAGATTATTCTTGTGAGTATTTTAAGACTTTGAGTGTTGCTATACGGTGCAAGTTCTCTTCAGCTCTATATCCAGTATTCTAGTCAGAAATACTGTCTTTTCGAGGTAAGGAATATATATTTTTTTTTATAAATGATATTATTTCTTCCAATATCATTATGTCAAAATATTGATCTGAATTTTTATCAAATTTAGAACTGTTTGGGTCGGGGTTACTATTCACATATACGATATTATTCACGTATACGGCACTATTCACGAATACGACACTATTCACAGAAAAATTAAATTTTTATTTTTCATCCAAAATATCTATTATGGATACTAACTTTGATTGTATCCATGTTTTGATCATTCTTAAATTTTACTCCACTATGATTACTTATGAAGTATTTTTGGACATGGATAAACCGAAATACGAATCTTTAATATTTGTTATTTTGTTTCACTGGATTCGTTTCCTTTAAAATATTTTTCATCATCCTCAATTCTAAATGATGATATTACTGAGTATCTTTGGCTTGTAGTACAAAGATGAATGATTTCTGATGAATATATTTGGCCCGTAGTGCAAAGATGAATAGGTGTTGAGATGAACATGACCAACTGATGAATATCTTTGGCCTGTAGTGTAAAGATGAGTATTTGATTCCAGATATATATTGATTGATGTTACAGGGATAAAATATCGACGATAAACTTTTAAATTCATATATAGAAGATAGTAGATTTCATTCTCTACTTAACTCTTCTAATGAATTATTATTTTCGCTGCGAATATTGATTTAAAAACTTGTTGTCTATTGTATTCTATTAAATTTTTCACTGTTGAAGACTAACGATAATTTGTTCTATATTATCTTAGTCATAATATTCTTTACTGGGCTAGTTGAGCTCACCATTTTCCTTTTTGTTCCATTTTTCTTCTCAAGAGGCAAGAATGTAACGAGTACTAGTCGGAGTATAGAATGAAGGTTCTAGAAAGTCGTTTTAGTAGTCCTCACCATTTTTATAAAATAATATATTAATAATTGTAATGAGGACTTATTTGAGTGTGGATATTGTCTAGATGACAAAATTTGTATTTAAACTCACAGTTTTTATGTTGTATTAATAAAGTTGTAGTTATTTCTGTACCATGTATTTTGACGACTCAGAATGGGTATTGTATACCTATTTTGGGGGCGTCACACTTCTCATTGACTGTTGATCAAGGTTTCTATTTAAATTAAATAGTTTATGTAATAGGATTAGTTAGAATTTTTTAAAGAACAGGAGATCAAGGAGAAAGGAGCGCTCGAAGACCCATTTGTAATGGAGCTTGGGTCTATCTTTTCTGATAAAATAATATTTTATTATATTATTAGAATATAATAATGATGATATTTTTACAATGAATGTGGGATATATGAGTACATGAGGAGGAAGAGTATTTTTGTTGTAAAAGTTATTTAAAACATGTTAAACATGTCTGTGAGCTCATTTCTTGACAGAAATTTGATTATATCCTATAGAATCGCCCATTTGTGGATTTCGGTCAGTTTCTGTTTGGAATTTGGAAAAACTTAAACGTACAAAGTTGTAGAGAATTAAATTTCCTATGGAAAAGATATGTGGTTTGAATTTTTCTGACAAAAGGGCTATTTATTATGAATTATTGAAGTTATGAAGTTCTGAAATAATTGATTTTTGGAAGTTTTATTTATTTTTATTAATAAAAACGTTTTTTATAATTTGTGGCCTCATTAAACATGTGCAAAGTGCTGAAGCTAGAGAATTCAAAGTGGGCGTAAGAAAATTTAATTATATATTAATATTTTATTAAATTTTCTGCTTTGGTGTTCTAAGCATTTTTCTATAAATAGGGTGCTTAGGTTTGAATTGAAAAATACACCAGAAACTAAAGTTTTCTCTCTCTTTGTCTCTCTATATTATCGAGATTATTCTTGTGAGTATTTTAAGACTTTGAGTGTTGCTATACGGTGCAAGTTCTCTTCAGCTCTATATCCAGTATTCTAGTCAGAAATACTGTCTTTTCGAGGTAAGGAATATATATTTTTTTTTATAAATGATATTATTTCTTCCAATATCATTATGTCAAAATATTGATCTGAATTTTTATCAAATTTAGAACTGTTTGGGTCGGGGTTACTATTCACATATACGATATTATTCACGTATACGACACTATTCACGAATACGACACTATTCACAGAAAAATTAAATTTTTATTTTTCATCCAAAATATCTATTATGGATACTAACTTTGATTGTATCCATGTTTTGATCATTCTTAAATTTTACTCCACTATGATTACTTATGAGGTATTTTTGGACATGGATAAACCGAAATACGAATCTTTAATATTTGTTATTTTGTTTCACTGGATTCGTTTCCTTTAAAATATTTTTCATCATCCTCAATTCTAAATGATGATATTACTGAGTATCTTTGGCTTGTAGTACAAAGATGAATGATTTCTGATGAATATATTTGGCCCGTAGTGCAAAGATGAATAGGTGTTGAGATGAACATGACCAACTGATGAATATCTTTGGCCTGTAGTGTAAAGATGAGTATTTGATTCCAGATATATATTGATTGATGTTACAGGGATAAAATATCGACGATAAACTTTTAAATTCATATATAGAAGATAGTAGATTTCATTCTCTACTTAACTCTTCTAATGAATTATTATTTTCGCTGCGAATATTGATTTAAAAACTTGTTGTCTATTGTATTCTATTAAATTTTTCACTGTTGAAGACTAACGATAATTTGTTCTATATTATCTTAGTCATAATATTCTTTACTGGGCTAGTTGAGCTCACCATTTTCCTTTTTGTTCCATTTTTCTTCTCAAGAGGCAAGAATGTAACGAGTACTAGTCGGAGTATAGAATGAAGGTTCTAGAAAGTCGTTTTAGTAGTCCTCACCATTTTTATAAAATAATATATTAATAATTGTAATGAGGACTTATTTGAGTGTGGATATTGTCTAGATGACAAAATTTGTATTTAAACTCACAGTTTTTATGTTGTATTAATAAAGTTGTAGTTATTTCTGTACCATGTATTTTGACGACTCAGAATGGGTATTGTATACCTATTTTGGGGGCGTCACACTTCTCATTGACTGTTGATCAAGGTTTCTATTTAAATTAAATAGTTTATGTAATAGGATTAGTTAGAATTTTTTAAAGAACAGGAGATCAAGGAGAAAGGAGCGCTCGAAGACCCATTTGTAATGGAGCTTGGGTCTATCTTTTCTGATAAAATAATATTTTATTATATTATTAGAATATAATAATGATGATATTTTTACAATGAATGTGGGATATATGAGTACATGAGGAGGAAGAGTATTTTTGTTGTAAAAGTTATTTAAAACATGTTAAACATGTCTGTGAGCTCATTTCTTGACAGAAATTTGATTATATCCTATAGAATCGCCCATTTGTGGA
This sequence comes from Panax notoginseng, assembly GCA_016801055.1. NCBI lineage: Eukaryota > Viridiplantae > Streptophyta > Magnoliopsida > Apiales > Araliaceae > Panax > Panax notoginseng. The sequence goes on along the minus strand of CM029014.1, from coordinate 216,491,602 downwards.
TTTCGGTCAGTTTCTGTTTGGAATTTGGAAAAACTTAAACGTACAAAGTTGTAGAGAATTAAATTTCCTATGGAAAAGATATGTGGTTTGAATTTTTCTGACAAAAGGGCTATTTATTATGAATTATTGAAGTTATGAAGTTCTGAAATAATTGATTTTTGGAAGTTTTATTTATTTTTATTAATAAAAATTGTTTTTTATAATTTGTGGCCTCATTAAACATGTGCAAAGTGCTGAAGCTAGAGAATTCAAAGTGGGCGTAAGAAAATTTAATTATATATTAATATTTTATTAAATTTTCTGCTTTGGTGTTCTAAGCATTTTTCTATAAATAGGGTGCTTAGGTTTGAATTGAAAAATACACCAGAAACTAAAGTTTTCTCTCTCTTTGTCTCTCTATATTATCGAGATTATTCTTGTGAGTATTTTAAGACTTTGAGTGTTGCTATACGGTGCAAGTTCTCTTCAGCTCTATATCCAGTATTCTAGTCAGAAATACTGTCTTTTCGAGGTAAGGAATATATATTTTTTTTTATAAATGATATTATTTCTTCCAATATCATTATGTCAAAATATTGATCTGAATTTTTATCAAATTTAGAACTGTTTGGGTCGGGGTTACTATTCACATATACGATATTATTCACGTATACGGCACTATTCACGAATACGACACTATTCACAGAAAAATTAAATTTTTATTTTTCATCCAAAATATCTATTATGGATACTAACTTTGATTGTATCCATGTTTTGATCATTCTTAAATTTTACTCCACTATGATTACTTATGAGGTATTTTTGGACATGGATAAACCGAAATACGAATCTTTAATATTTGTTATTTTGTTTCACTGGATTCGTTTCCTTTAAAATATTTTTCATCATCCTCAATTCTAAATGATGATATTACTGAGTATCTTTGGCTTGTAGTACAAAGATGAATGATTTCTGATGAATATATTTGGCCCGTAGTGCAAAGATGAATAGGTGTTGAGATGAACATGACCAACTGATGAATATCTTTGGCCTGTAGTGTAAAGATGAGTATTTGATTCCAGATATATATTGATTGATGTTACAGGGATAAAATATCGACGATAAACTTTTAAATTCATATATAGAAGATAGTAGATTTCATTCTCTACTTAACTCTTCTAATGAATTATTATTTTCGCTGCGAATATTGATTTAAAAACTTGTTGTCTATTGTATTCTATTAAATTTTTCACTGTTGAAGACTAACGATAATTTGTTCTATATTATCTTAGTCATAATATTCTTTACTGGGCTAGTTGAGCTCACCATTTTCCTTTTTGTTCCATTTTTCTTCTCAAGAGGCAAGAATGTAACGAGTACTAGTCGGAGTATAGAATGAAGGTTCTAGAAAGTCGTTTTAGTAGTCCTCACCATTTTTATAAAATAATATATTAATAATTGTAATGAGGACTTATTTGAGTGTGGATATTGTCTAGATGACAAAATTTGTATTTAAACTCACAGTTTTTATGTTGTATTAATAAAGTTGTAGTTATTTCTGTACCATGTATTTTGACGACTCAGAATGGGTATTGTATACCTATTTTGGGGGCGTCACACTTCTCATTGACTGTTGATCAAGGTTTCTATTTAAATTAAATAGTTTATGTAATAGGATTAGTTAGAATTTTTTAAAGAACAGGAGATCAAGGAGAAAGGAGCGCTCGAAGACCCATTTGTAATGGAGCTTGGGTCTATCTTTTCTGATAAAATAATATTTTATTATATTATTAGAATATAATAATGATGATATTTTTACAATGAATGTGGGATATATGAGTACATGAGGAGGAAGAGTATTTTTGTTGTAAAAGTTATTTAAAACATGTTAAACATGTCTGTGAGCTCATTTCTTGACAGAAATTTGATTATATCCTATAGAATCGCCCATTTGTGGATTTCGGTCAGTTTCTGTTTGGAATTTGGAAAAACTTAAACGTACAAAGTTGTAGAGAATTAAATTTCCTATGGAAAAGATATGTGGTTTGAATTTTTCTGACAAAAGGGCTATTTATTATGAATTATTGAAGTTATGAAGTTCTGAAATAATTGATTTTTGGAAGTTTTATTTATTTTTATTAATAAAAACGTTTTTTATAATTTGTGGCCTCATTAAACATGTGCAAAGTGCTGAAGCTAGAGAATTCAAAGTGGGCGTAAGAAAATTTAATTATATATTAATATTTTATTAAATTTTCTGCTTTGGTGTTCTAAGCATTTTTCTATAAATAGGGTGCTTAGGTTTGAATTGAAAAATACACCAGAAACTAAAGTTTTCTCTCTCTTTGTCTCTCTATATTATCGAGATTATTCTTGTGAGTATTTTAAGACTTTGAGTGTTGCTATACGGTGCAAGTTCTCTTCAGCTCTATATCCAGTATTCTAGTCAGAAATACTGTCTTTTCGAGGTAAGGAATATATATTTTTTTTTATAAATGATATTATTTCTTCCAATATCATTATGTCAAAATATTGATCTGAATTTTTATCAAATTTAGAACTGTTTGGGTCGGGGTTACTATTCACATATACGATATTATTCACGTATACGACACTATTCACGAATACGACACTATTCACAGAAAAATTAAATTTTTATTTTTCATCCAAAATATCTATTATGGATACTAACTTTGATTGTATCCATGTTTTGATCATTCTTAAATTTTACTCCACTATGATTACTTATGAGGTATTTTTGGACATGGATAAACCGAAATACGAATCTTTAATATTTGTTATTTTGTTTCACTGGATTCGTTTCCTTTAAAATATTTTTCATCATCCTCAATTCTAAATGATGATATTACTGAGTATCTTTGGCTTGTAGTACAAAGATGAATGATTTCTGATGAATATATTTGGCCCGTAGTGCAAAGATGAATAGGTGTTGAGATGAACATGACCAACTGATGAATATCTTTGGCCTGTAGTGTAAAGATGAGTATTTGATTCCAGATATATATTGATTGATGTTACAGGGATAAAATATCGACGATAAACTTTTAAATTCATATATAGAAGATAGTAGATTTCATTCTCTACTTAACTCTTCTAATGAATTATTATTTTCGCTGCGAATATTGATTTAAAAACTTGTTGTCTATTGTATTCTATTAAATTTTTCACTGTTGAAGACTAACGATAATTTGTTCTATATTATCTTAGTCATAATATTCTTTACTGGGCTAGTTGAGCTCACCATTTTCCTTTTTGTTCCATTTTTCTTCTCAAGAGGCAAGAATGTAACGAGTACTAGTCGGAGTATAGAATGAAGGTTCTAGAAAGTCGTTTTAGTAGTCCTCACCATTTTTATAAAATAATATATTAATAATTGTAATGAGGACTTATTTGAGTGTGGATATTGTCTAGATGACAAAATTTGTATTTAAACTCACAGTTTTTATGTTGTATTAATAAAGTTGTAGTTATTTCTGTACCATGTATTTTGACGACTCAGAATGGGTATTGTATACCTATTTTGGGGGCGTCACACTTCTCATTGACTGTTGATCAAGGTTTCTATTTAAATTAAATAGTTTATGTAATAGGATTAGTTAGAATTTTTTAAAGAACAGGAGATCAAGGAGAAAGGAGCGCTCGAAGACCCATTTGTAATGGAGCTTGGGTCTATCTTTTCTGATAAAATAATATTTTATTATATTATTAGAATATAATAATGATGATATTTTTACAATGAATGTGGGATATATGAGTACATGAGGAGGAAGAGTATTTTTGTTGTAAAAGTTATTTAAAACATGTTAAACATGTCTGTGAGCTCATTTCTTGACAGAAATTTGATTATATCCTATAGAATCGCCCATTTGTGGATTTCGGTCAGTTTCTGTTTGGAATTTGGAAAAACTTAAACGTACAAAGTTGTAGAGAATTAAATTTCCTATGGAAAAGATATGTGGTTTGAATTTTTCTGACAAAAGGGCTATTTATTATGAATTATTGAAGTTATGAAGTTCTGAAATAATTGATTTTTGGAAGTTTTATTTATTTTTATTAATAAAAACGTTTTTTATAATTTGTGGCCTCATTAAACATGTGCAAAGTGCTGAAGCTAGAGAATTCAAAGTGGGCGTAAGAAAATTTAATTATATATTAATATTTTATTAAATTTTCTGCTTTGGTGTTCTAAGCATTTTTCTATAAATAGGGTGCTTAGGTTTGAATTGAAAAATACACCAGAAACTAAAGTTTTCTCTCTCTTTGTCTCTCTATATTATCGAGATTATTCTTGTGAGTATTTTAAGACTTTGAGTGTTGCTATACGGTGCAAGTTCTCTTCAGCTCTATATCCAGTATTCTAGTCAGAAATACTGTCTTTTCGAGGTAAGGAATATATATTTTTTTTTATAAATGATATTATTTCTTCCAATATCATTATGTCAAAATATTGATCTGAATTTTTATCAAATTTAGAACTGTTTGGGTCGGGGTTACTATTCACATATACGATATTATTCACGTATACGACACTATTCACGAATACGACACTATTCACAGAAAAATTAAATTTTTATTTTTCATCCAAAATATCTATTATGGATACTAACTTTGATTGTATCCATGTTTTGATCATTCTTAAATTTTACTCCACTATGATTACTTATGAGGTATTTTTGGACATGGATAAACCGAAATACGAATCTTTAATATTTGTTATTTTGTTTCACTGGATTCGTTTCCTTTAAAATATTTTTCATCATCCTCAATTCTAAATGATGATATTACTGAGTATCTTTGGCTTGTAGTACAAAGATGAATGATTTCTGATGAATATATTTGGCCCGTAGTGCAAAGATGAATAGGTGTTGAGATGAACATGACCAACTGATGAATATCTTTGGCCTGTAGTGTAAAGATGAGTATTTGATTCCAGATATATATTGATTGATGTTACAGGGATAAAATATCGACGATAAACTTTTAAATTCATATATAGAAGATAGTAGATTTCATTCTCTACTTAACTCTTCTAATGAATTATTATTTTCGCTGCGAATATTGATTTAAAAACTTGTTGTCTATTGTATTCTATTAAATTTTTCACTGTTGAAGACTAACGATAATTTGTTCTATATTATCTTAGTCATAATATTCTTTACTGGGCTAGTTGAGCTCACCATTTTCCTTTTTGTTCCATTTTTCTTCTCAAGAGGCAAGAATGTAACGAGTACTAGTCGGAGTATAGAATGAAGGTTCTAGAAAGTCGTTTTAGTAGTCCTCACCATTTTTATAAAATAATATATTAATAATTGTAATGAGGACTTATTTGAGTGTGGATATTGTCTAGATGACAAAATTTGTATTTAAACTCACAGTTTTTATGTTGTATTAATAAAGTTGTAGTTATTTCTGTACCATGTATTTTGACGACTCAGAATGGGTATTGTATACCTATTTTGGGGGCGTCACACTTCTCATTGACTGTTGATCAAGGTTTCTATTTAAATTAAATAGTTTATGTAATAGGATTAGTTAGAATTTTTTAAAGAACAGGAGATCAAGGAGAAAGGAGCGCTCGAAGACCCATTTGTAATGGAGCTTGGGTCTATCTTTTCTGATAAAATAATATTTTATTATATTATTAGAATATAATAATGATGATATTTTTACAATGAATGTGGGATATATGAGTACATGAGGAGGAAGAGTATTTTTGTTGTAAAAGTTATTTAAAACATGTTAAACATGTCTGTGAGCTCATTTCTTGACAGAAATTTGATTATATCCTATAGAATCGCCCATTTGTGGATTTCGGTCAGTTTCTGTTTGGAATTTGGAAAAACTTAAACGTACAAAGTTGTAGAGAATTAAATTTCCTATGGAAAAGATATGTGGTTTGAATTTTTCTGACAAAAGGGCTATTTATTATGAATTATTGAAGTTATGAAGTTCTGAAATAATTGATTTTTGGAAGTTTTATTTATTTTTATTAATAAAAACGTTTTTTATAATTTGTGGCCTCATTAAACATGTGCAAAGTGCTGAAGCTAGAGAATTCAAAGTGGGCGTAAGAAAATTTAATTATATATTAATATTTTATTAAATTTTCTGCTTTGGTGTTCTAAGCATTTTTCTATAAATAGGGTGCTTAGGTTTGAATTGAAAAATACACCAGAAACTAAAGTTTTCTCTCTCTTTGTCTCTCTATATTATCGAGATTATTCTTGTGAGTATTTTAAGACTTTGAGTGTTGCTATACGGTGCAAGTTCTCTTCAGCTCTATATCCAGTATTCTAGTCAGAAATACTGTCTTTTCGAGGTAAGGAATATATATTTTTTTTTATAAATGATATTATTTCTTCCAATATCATTATGTCAAAATATTGATCTGAATTTTTATCAAATTTAGAACTGTTTGGGTCGGGGTTACTATTCACATATACGATATTATTCACGTATACGACACTATTCACGAATACGACACTATTCACAGAAAAATTAAATTTTTATTTTTCATCCAAAATATCTATTATGGATACTAACTTTGATTGTATCCATGTTTTGATCATTCTTAAATTTTACTCCACTATGATTACTTATGAGGTATTTTTGGACATGGATAAACCGAAATACGAATCTTTAATATTTGTTATTTTGTTTCACTGGATTCGTTTCCTTTAAAATATTTTTCATCATCCTCAATTCTAAATGATGATATTACTGAGTATCTTTGGCTTGTAGTACAAAGATGAATGATTTCTGATGAATATATTTGGCCCGTAGTGCAAAGATGAATAGGTGTTGAGATGAACATGACCAACTGATGAATATCTTTGGCCTGTAGTGTAAAGATGAGTATTTGATTCCAGATATATATTGATTGATGTTACAGGGATAAAATATCGACGATAAACTTTTAAATTCATATATAGAAGATAGTAGATTTCATTCTCTACTTAACTCTTCTAATGAATTATTATTTTCGCTGCGAATATTGATTTAAAAACTTGTTGTCTATTGTATTCTATTAAATTTTTCACTGTTGAAGACTAACGATAATTTGTTCTATATTATCTTAGTCATAATATTCTTTACTGGGCTAGTTGAGCTCACCATTTTCCTTTTTGTTCCATTTTTCTTCTCAAGAGGCAAGAATGTAACGAGTACTAGTCGGAGTATAGAATGAAGGTTCTAGAAAGTCGTTTTAGTAGTCCTCACCATTTTTATAAAATAATATATTAATAATTGTAATGAGGACTTATTTGAGTGTGGATATTGTCTAGATGACAAAATTTGTATTTAAACTCACAGTTTTTATGTTGTATTAATAAAGTTGTAGTTATTTCTGTACCATGTATTTTGACGACTCAGAATGGGTATTGTATACCTATTTTGGGGGCGTCACACTTCTCATTGACTGTTGATCAAGGTTTCTATTTAAATTAAATAGTTTATGTAATAGGATTAGTTAGAATTTTTTAAAGAACAGGAGATCAAGGAGAAAGGAGCGCTCGAAGACCCATTTGTAATGGAGCTTGGGTCTATCTTTTCTGATAAAATAATATTTTATTATATTATTAGAATATAATAATGATGATATTTTTACAATGAATGTGGGATATATGAGTACATGAGGAGGAAGAGTATTTTTGTTGTAAAAGTTATTTAAAACATGTTAAACATGTCTGTGAGCTCATTTCTTGACAGAAATTTGATTATATCCTATAGAATCGCCCATTTGTGGATTTCGGTCAGTTTCTGTTTGGAATTTGGAAAAACTTAAACGTACAAAGTTGTAGAGAATTAAATTTCCTATGGAAAAGATATGTGGTTTGAATTTTTCTGACAAAAGGGCTATTTATTATGAATTATTGAAGTTATGAAGTTCTGAAATAATTGATTTTTGGAAGTTTTATTTATTTTTATTAATAAAAACGTTTTTTATAATTTGTGGCCTCATTAAACATGTGCAAAGTGCTGAAGCTAGAGAATTCAAAGTGGGCGTAAGAAAATTTAATTATATATTAATATTTTATTAAATTTTCTGCTTTGGAGTTCTAAGCATTTTTCTATAAATAGGGTGCTTAGGTTTGAATTGAAAAATACACCAGAAACTAAAGTTTTCTCTCTCTTTGTCTCTCTATATTATCGAGATTATTCTTGTGAGTATTTTAAGACTTTGAGTGTTGCTATACGGTGCAAGTTCTCTTCAGCTCTATATCCAGTATTCTAGTCAGAAATACTGTCTTTTCGAGGTAAGGAATATATATTTTTTTTTATAAATGATATTATTTCTTCCAATATCATTATGTCAAAATATTGATCTGAATTTTTATCAAATTTAGAACTGTTTGGGTCGGGGTTACTATTCACATATACGATATTATTCACGTATACGACACTATTCACGAATACGACACTATTCACAGAAAAATTAAATTTTTATTTTTCATCCAAAATATCTATTATGGATACTAACTTTGATTGTATCCATGTTTTGATCATTCTTAAATTTTACTCCACTATGATTACTTATGAGGTATTTTTGGACATGGATAAACCGAAATACGAATCTTTAATATTTGTTATTTTGTTTCACTGGATTCGTTTCCTTTAAAATATTTTTCATCATCCTCAATTCTAAATGATGATATTACTGAGTATCTTTGGCTTGTAGTACAAAGATGAATGATTTCTGATGAATATATTTGGCCCGTAGTGCAAAGATGAATAGGTGTTGAGATGAACATGACAAACTGATGAATATCTTTGGCCTGTAGTGTAAAGATGAGTATTTGATTCCAGATATATATTGATTGATGTTACAGGGATAAAATATCGACGATAAACTTTTAAATTCATATATAGAAGATAGTAGATTTCATTCTCTACTTAACTCTTCTAATGAATTATTATTTTCGCTGCGAATATTGATTTAAAAACTTGTTGTCTATTGTATTCTATTAAATTTTTCACTGTTGAAGACTAACGATAATTTGTTCTATATTATCTTAGTCATAATATTCTTTACTGGGCTAGTTGAGCTCACCATTTTCCTTTTTGTTCCATTTTTCTTCTCAAGAGGCAAGAATGTAACGAGTACTAGTCGGAGTATAGAATGAAGGTTCTAGAAAGTCGTTTTAGTAGTCCTCACCATTTTTATAAAATAATATATTAATAATTGTAATGAGGACTTATTTGAGTGTGGATATTGTCTAGATGACAAAATTTGTATTTAAACTCACAGTTTTTATGTTGTATTAATAAAGTTGTAGTTATTTCTGTACCATGTATTTTGACGACTCAGAATGGGTATTGTATACCTATTTTGGGGGCGTCACACTTCTCATTGACTGTTGATCAAGGTTTCTATTTAAATTAAATAGTTTATGTAATAGGATTAGTTAGAATTTTTTAAAGAACAGGAGATCAAGGAGAAAGGAGCGCTCGAAGACCCATTTGTAATGGAGCTTGGGTCTATCTTTTCTGATAAAATAATATTTTATTATATTATTAGAATATAATAATGATGATATTTTTACAATGAATGTGGGATATATGAGTACATGAGGAGGAAGAGTATTTTTGTTGTAAAAGTTATTTAAAACATGTTAAACATGTCTGTGAGCTCATTTCTTGACAGAAATTTGATTATATCCTATAGAATCGCCCATTTGTGGATTTCGGTCAGTTTCTGTTTGGAATTTGGAAAAACTTAAACGTACAAAGTTGTAGAGAATTAAATTTCCTATGGAAAAGATATGTGGTTTGAATTTTTCTGACAAAAGGGCTATTTATTATGAATTATTGAAGTTATGAAGTTCTGAAATAATTGATTTTTGGAAGTTTTATTTATTTTTATTAATAAAAACGTTTTTTATAATTTGTGGCCTCATTAAACATGTGCAAAGTGCTGAAGCTAGAGAATTCAAAGTGGGCGTAAGAAAATTTAATTATATATTAATATTTTATTAAATTTTCTGCTTTGGAGTTCTAAGCATTTTTCTATAAATAGGGTGCTTAGGTTTGAATTGAAAAATACACCAGAAACTAAAGTTTTCTCTCTCTTTGTCTCTCTATATTATCGAGATTATTCTTGTGAGTATTTTAAGACTTTGAGTGTTGCTATACGGTGCAAGTTCTCTTCAGCTCTATATCCAGTATTCTAGTCAGAAATACTGTCTTTTCGAGGTAAGGAATATATATTTTTTTTATAAATGATATTATTTCTTCCAATATCATTATGTCAAAATATTGATCTGAATTTTTATCAAATTTAGAACTGTTTGGGTCGGGGTTACTATTCACATATACGATATTATTCACGTATACGGCACTATTCACGAATACGACACTATTCACAGAAAAATTAAATTTTTATTTTTCATCCAAAATATCTATTATGGATACTAACTTTGATTGTATCCATGTTTTGATCATTCTTAAATTTTACTCCACTATGATTACTTATGAGGTATTTTTGGACATGGATAAATCGAAATACGAATCTTTAATATTTGTTATTTTGTTTCACTGGATTCGTTTCCTTTAAAATATTTTTCATCATCCTCAATTCTAAATGATGATATTACTGAGTATCTTTGGCTTGTAGTACAAAGATGAATGATTTCTGATGAATATATTTGGCCCGTAGTGCAAAGATGAATAGGTGTTGAGATGAACATGACCAACTGATGAATATCTTTGGCCTGTAGTGTAAAGATGAGTATTTGATTCCAGATATATATTGATTGATGTTACAGGGATAAAATATCGACGATAAACTTTTAAATTCATATATAGAAGATAGTAGATTTCATTCTCTACTTAACTCTTCTAATGAATTATTATTTTCGCTGCGAATATTGATTTAAAAACTTGTTGTCTATTGTATTCTATTAAATTTTTCACTGTTGAAGACTAACGATAATTTGTTCTATATTATCTTAGTCATAATATTCTTTACTGGGCTAGTTGAGCTCACCATTTTCCTTTTTGTTCCATTTTTCTTCTCAAGAGGCAAGAATGTAACGAGTACTAGTCGGAGTATAGAATGAAGGTTCTAGAAAGTCGTTTTAGTAGTCCTCACCATTTTTATAAAATAATATATTAATAATTGTAATGAGGACTTATTTGAGTGTGGATATTGTCTAGATGACAAAATTTGTATTTAAACTCACAGTTTTTATGTTGTATTAATAAAGTTGTAGTTATTTCTGTACCATGTATTTTGACGACTCAGAATGGGTATTGTATACCTATTTTGGGGGCGTCACACTTCTCATTGACTGTTGATCAAGGTTTCTATTTAAATTAAATAGTTTATGTAATAGGATTAGTTAGAATTTTTTAAAGAACAGGAGATCAAGGAGAAAGGAGCGCTCGAAGACCCATTTGTAATGGAGCTTGGGTCTATCTTTTCTGATAAAATAATATTTTATTATATTATTAGAATATAATAATGATGATATTTTTACAATGAATGTGGGATATATGAGTGCATGAGGAGGAAGAGTATTTTTGTTGTAAAAGTTATTTAAAACATGTTAAACATGTCTGTGAGCTCATTTCTTGACAGAAATTTGATTATATCCTATAGAATCGCCCATTTGTGGATTTTGGTCAGTTTCTGTTTGGAATTTGGAAAAACTTAAACGTACAAAGTTGTAGAGAATTAAATTTCCTATGGAAAAGATATGTGGTTTGAATTTTTCTGACAAAAGGGCTATTTATTATGAATTATTGAAGTTATGAAGTTCTGAAATAATTGATTTTTGGAAGTTTTATTTATTTTTATTAATAAAAACGTTTTTTATAATTTGTGGCCTCATTAAACATGTGCAAAGTGCTGAAGCTAGAGAATTCAAAGTGGGCGTAAGAAAATTTAATTATATATTAATATTTTATTAAATTTTCTGCTTTGGAGTTCTAAGCATTTTTCTATAAATAGGGTGCTTAGGTTTGAATTGAAAAATACACCAGAAACTAAAGTTTTCTCTCTCTTTGTCTCTCTATATTATCGAGATTATTCTTGTGAGTATTTTAAGACTTTGAGTGTTGCTATACGGTGCAAGTTCTCTTCAGCTCTATATCCAGTATTCTAGTCAGAAATACTGTCTTTTCGAGGTAAGGAATATATATTTTTTTTATAAATGATATTATTTCTTCCAATATCATTATGTCAAAATATTGATCTGAATTTTTATCAAATTTAGAACTGTTTGGGTCGGGGTTACTATTCACATATACGATATTATTCACGTATACGGCACTATTCACGAATACGACACTATTCACAGAAAAATTAAATTTTTATTTTTCATCCAAAATATCTATTATGGATACTAACTTTGATTGTATCCATGTTTTGATCATTCTTAAATTTTACTCCACTATGATTACTTATGAGGTATTTTTGGACATGGATAAATCGAAATACGAATCTTTAATATTTGTTATTTTGTTTCACTGGATTCGTTTCCTTTAAAATATTTTTCATCATCCTCAATTCTAAATGATGATATTACTGAGTATCTTTGGCTTGTAGTACAAAGATGAATGATTTCTGATGAATATATTTGGCCCGTAGTGCAAAGATGAATAGGTGTTGAGATGAACATGACCAACTGATGAATATCTTTGGCCTGTAGTGTAAAGATGAGTATTTGATTCCAGATATATATTGATTGATGTTACAGGGATAAAATATCGACGATAAACTTTTAAATTCATATATAGAAGATAGTAGATTTCATTCTCTACTTAACTCTTCTAATGAATTATTATTTTCGCTGCGAATATTGATTTAAAAACTTGTTGTCTATTGTATTCTATTAAATTTTTCACTGTTGAAGACTAACGATAATTTGTTCTATATTATCTTAGTCATAATATTCTTTACTGGGCTAGTTGAGCTCACCATTTTCCTTTTTGTTCCATTTTTCTTCTCAAGAGGCAAGAATGTAACGAGTACTAGTCGGAGTATAGAATGAAGGTTCTAGAAAGTCGTTTTAGTAGTCCTCACCATTTTTATAAAATAATATATTAATAATTGTAATGAGGACTTATTTGAGTGTGGATATTGTCTAGATGACAAAATTTGTATTTAAACTCACAGTTTTTATGTTGTATTAATAAAGTTGTAGTTATTTCTGTACCATGTATTTTGACGACTCAGAATGGGTATTGTATACCTATTTTGGGGGCGTCACACTTCTCATTGACTGTTGATCAAGGTTTCTATTTAAATTAAATAGTTTATGTAATAGGATTAGTTAGAATTTTTTAAAGAACAGGAGATCAAGGAGAAAGGAGCGCTCGAAGACCCATTTGTAATGGAGCTTGGGTCTATCTTTTCTGATAAAATAATATTTTATTATATTATTAGAATATAATAATGATGATATTTTTACAATGAATGTGGGATATATGAGTACATGAGGAGGAAGAGTATTTTTGTTGTAAAAGTTATTTAAAACATGTTAAACATGTCTGTGAGCTCATTTCTTGACAGAAATTTGATTATATCCTATAGAATCGCCCATTTGTGGATTTCGGTCAGTTTCTGTTTGGAATTTGGAAAAACTTAAACGTACAAAGTTGTAGAGAATTAAATTTCCTATGGAAAAGATATGTGGTTTGAATTTTTCTGACAAAAGGGCTATTTATTATGAATTATTGAAGTTATGAAGTTCTGAAATAATTGATTTTTGGAAATTTTATTTATTTTTATTAATAAAAACGTTTTTTATAATTTGTGGCCTCATTAAACATGTGCAAAGTGCTGAAGCTAGAAAATTCAAAGTGGGCGTAAGAAAATTTAATTATATATTAATATTTTATTAAATTTTCTGCTTTGGAGTTCTAAGCATTTTTCTATAAATAGGGTGCTTAGGTTTGAATTGAAAAATACACCAGAAACTAAAGTTTTCTCTCTCTTTGTCTCTCTATATTATCGAGATTATTCTTGTGAGTATTTTAAGACTTTGAGTGTTGCTATACGGTGCAAGTTCTCTTCAGCTCTATATCCAGTATTCTAGTCAGAAATACTGTCTTTTCGAGGTAAGGAATATATATTTTTTTTATAAATGATATTATTTCTTCCAATATCATTATGTCAAAATATTGATCTGAATTTTTATCAAATTTAGAACTGTTTGGGTCGGGGTTACTATTCACATATACGATATTATTCACGTATACGGCACTATTCACGAATACGACACTATTCACAGAAAAATTAAATTTTTATTTTTCATCCAAAATATCTATTATGGATACTAACTTTGATTGTATCCATGTTTTGATCATTCTTAAATTTTACTCCACTATGATTACTTATGAGGTATTTTTGGACATGGATAAATCGAAATACGAATCTTTAATATTTGTTATTTTGTTTCACTGGATTCGTTTCCTTTAAAATATTTTTCATCATCCTCAATTCTAAATGATGATATTACTGAGTATCTTTGGCTTGTAGTACAAAGATGAATGATTTCTGATGAATATATTTGGCCCGTAGTGCAAAGATGAATAGGTGTTGAGATGAACATGACTAACTGATGAATATCTTTGGCCTGTAGTGTAAAGATGAGTATTTGATTCCAGATATATATTGATTGATGTTACAGGGATAAAATATCGACGATAAACTTTTAAATTCATATATAGAAGATAGTAGATTTCATTCTCTACTTAACTCTTCTAATGAATTATTATTTTCGCTGCGAATATTGATTTAAAAACTTGTTGTCTATTGTATTCTATTAAATTTTTCACTGTTGAAGACTAACGATAATTTGTTCTATATTATCTTAGTCATAATATTCTTTACTGGGCTAGTTGAGCTCACCATTTTCCTTTTTGTTCCATTTTTCTTCTCAAGAGGCAAGAATGTAACGAGTACTAGTCGGAGTATAGAATGAAGGTTCTAGAAAGTCGTTTTAGTAGTCCTCACCATTTTTATAAAATAATATATTAATAATTGTAATGAGGACTTATTTGAGTGTGGATATTGTCTAGATGACAAAATTTGTATTTAAACTCACAGTTTTTATGTTGTATTAATAAAGTTGTAGTTATTTCTGTACCATGTATTTTGACGACTCAGAATGGGTATTGTATACCTATTTTGGGGGCGTCACACTTCTCATTGACTGTTGATCAAGGTTTCTATTTTAATTAAATAGTTTATGTAATAGGATTAGTTAGAATTTTTTAAAGAACAGGAGATCAAGGAGAAAGGAGCGCTCGAAGACCCATTTGTAATGGAGCTTGGGTCTATCTTTTCTGATAAAATAATATTTTATTATATTATTAGAATATAATAATGATGATATTTTTACAATGAATGTGGGATATATGAGTACATGAGGAGGAAGAGTATTTTTGTTGTAAAAGTTATTTAAAACATGTTAAACATGTCTGTGAGCTCATTTCTTGACAGAAATTTGATTATATCCTATAGAATCGCCCATTTGTGGATTTCGGTCAGTTTCTGTTTGGAATTTGGAAAAACTTAAACGTACAAAGTTGTAGAGAATTAAATTTCCTATGGAAAAGATATGTGGTTTGAATTTTTCTGACAAAAGGGCTATTTATTATGAATTATTGAAGTTATGAAGTTCTGAAATAATTGATTTTTGGAAGTTTTATTTATTTTTATTAATAAAAACGTTTTTTATAATTTGTGGCCTCATTAAACATGTGCAAAGTGCTGAAGCTAGAGAATTCAAAGTGGGCGTAAGAAAATTTAATTATATATTAATATTTTATTAAATTTTCTGCTTTGGTGTTCTAAGCATTTTTCTATAAATAGGGTGCTTAGGTTTGAATTGAAAAATACACCAGAAACTAAAGTTTTCTCTCTCTTTGTCTCTCTATATTATCGAGATTATTCTTGTGAGTATTTTAAGACTTTGAGTGTTGCTATACGGTGCAAGTTCTCTTCAGCTCTATATCCAGTATTCTAGTCAGAAATACTGTCTTTTCGAGGTAAGGAATATATATATTTTTTTATAAATGATATTATTTCTTCCAATATCATTATGTCAAAATATTGATCTGAATTTTTATCAAATTTAGAACTGTTTGGGTCGGGGTTACTATTCACATATACGATATTATTCACGTATACGACACTATTCACGAATACGACACTATTCACAGAAAAATTAAATTTTTATTTTTCATCCAAAATATCTATTATGGATACTAACTTTGATTGTATCCATGTTTTGATCATTCTTAAATTTTACTCCACTATGATTACTTATGAGGTATTTTTGGACATGGATAAACCGAAATACGAATCTTTAATATTTGTTATTTTGTTTCACTGGATTCGTTTCCTTTAAAATATTTTTCATCATCCTCAATTCTAAATGATGATATTACTGAGTATCTTTGGCTTGTAGTACAAAGATGAATGATTTCTGATGAATATATTTGGCCCGTAGTGCAAAGATGAATAGGTGTTGAGATGAACATGACCAACTGATGAATATCTTTGGCCTGTAGTGTAAAGATGAGTATTTGATTCCAGATATATATTGATTGATGTTACAGGGATAAAATATCGACGATAAACTTTTAAATTCATATATAGAAGATAGTAGATTTCATTCTCTACTTAACTCTTCTAATGAATTATTATTTTCGCTGCGAATATTGATTTAAAAACTTGTTGTCTATTGTATTCTATTAAATTTTTCACTGTTGAAGACTAACGATAATTTGTTCTATATTATCTTAGTCATAATATTCTTTACTGGGCTAGTTGAGCTCACCATTTTCCTTTTTGTTCCATTTTTCTTCTCAAGAGGCAAGAATGTAACGAGTACTAGTCGGAGTATAGAATGAAGGTTCTAGAAAGTCGTTTTAGTAGTCCTCACCATTTTTATAAAATAATATATTAATAATTGTAATGAGGACTTATTTGAGTGTGGATATTGTCTAGATGACAAAATTTGTATTTAAACTCACAGTTTTTATGTTGTATTAATAAAGTTGTAGTTATTTCTGTACCATGTATTTTGACGACTCAGAATGGGTATTGTATACCTATTTTGGGGGCGTCACACTTCTCATTGACTGTTGATCAAGGTTTCTATTTAAATTAAATAGTTTATGTAATAGGATTAGTTAGAATTTTTTAAAGAACAGGAGATCAAGGAGAAAGGAGCGCTCGAAGACCCATTTGTAATGGAGCTTGGGTTTAAATTTAATAGTTATATTTAAATATTTATTGTTGCACCCTAGGGTTTGACTGTTGGTTCACTTGGTGGCTCTAGTGAACCAAACTAGAATAAAAGTCCATAATCAATTCGGGTAGAATATAATATTCTATAATATGCATGCTAGTATTATATATATATATATATATGTGTGTGTGTGTGTGTGTGTGTGTGTGTGTGTGCATGCGTACTAAACAAGATGAGACAAATAATAACAAATTCATCAAAGTTTTTATATATTAAGTCTTAAGCGTTCAAAGATATTTAGAATATCAAACGTCGCTTTCTAGTATGATAAAATTAATAGAGTATAAAATATTTAATATAAGTTTGTTGTGTCACCACAAGGCAAGTATTAAATATTTAGTATGTTAATTTATCACATTTGATGCTTATAAAGAAAATTGAACAATATTATTTTGTTGTGTCACCACAAGGACAATATTTTCCTTTTTTGAAAATATGAAAGTGCTAGGTTGGACTTAACTTAGATAATTTTGATTCGGATGTGCCACCACTTAATCAAAATAATCCAAGAGACAAAACATAAGGAGTTATGTGATGATATAATTGACAAAGAGTTGTCTACCTATTTATTTATATATAGTTTGTTGTGTCACCACAAGGCTATATATATTTAAAATGAGATCCTTATTTTCAATAGCAAAAACTTTAATTAGATTTTGCCGAACTATATAGATGAGGGTAATATAGTTTGAAAAAAATAGTGGGAGATACCGATTTAAAATAAAACCTAATTTATTTTGGTAATTAATTAAATGAATGTTTGCTAAAATATTGTCTTTTTACATGTAGAATTTAAAAATATCGCATTCATTAATTTCACTGTGTAGCATATACTTGACAACTGACCGGACCGAATTATACGGACTGGTTAAGGAGTTTGAGAATTGTTATCACTATTGAAAAGATTTATCATGTCTTAAATTCGCCCGTACCTACAAATGTTGCAGAGACAGCCTCTGAGGAAGAGATTGCTACTTTTAAAAAGTGGCAAGATGATGTATCTATGGCTCAATGCATCATACTCGCATCCATGAGTAACGAGCTTCAGCTTCAGCATGAAACCATGGATGCTTCTACTATGTTACTGAATCTACAAGAGCTGTATGGTGAGCAAAGCAGGACTGCTAGATATGAAATATGTAAGGAGCTCTTTCGATCTCGGATGACAGAGGGTACTACCATTGAGACTCATGTCTTAAAGATGATCAATCTGATTGAACGTCTTGGACAGCTTGGGTTCGTCATGGATAGGGAGTTGAGTCAAGATTTAGTCTTGCAGTCACTCCCAGACACCTTCTCACAATTTGTTATGAATTTTCACATGAATAAGTTAGATGTCAGCTTGCCTGAATTACTTAACATGTTGAAAACTGCTGAAGGTCACTTCCCATCCAAGAAGGACCATGTCTTAATGGTGGATGATTCTTCCAAGAAAAGGAAGATGCCTAAGGTATCTTCTCAGAAGAAGAAATCCAAGGAGGTTAAGGGTAAGACGAAAGTGAAGGATCAAAAAAAACCTGATCCAGCTAACAAATGAATTTGCTTCCATTGCAATAAGCCGGGTCACTGGAAGAGTAACTACAAGGATTATCTTGCGAAATAAAAGCAGAAGAAGCTTGGAGGAGCTTCAAATCAAAAATATTTTTAATATAATGTTTAATACACCCTTCAAGTTATAATGTTTAATTTATCCACTAAATATAAATTTGAATATTATAATTTGTACTTAACTTGATTTAATTAATTAAATTATGAACTTGTGCAATAAATAACATACATGTCAAAAAATAATAAATATTTATTTTTTCAGGGAACTAAATGTAAGACCCCAAATTTTTTTTTAATAAAATGAAATTTTCTCTATTTATTATTTTGAAATTGTAAGGGGTTGATTCGATTAATGTGGTTAGCTATGGGTAAAATGCGTAAATATTTTAAATAAGCAAGTGGTTATAAAATATTCATTGTTGTCGGAGAATATTCGTTTGGTCGTGGAATATTCTTACTGTCGGGGAATATTCGTATGACAGCGCAGCCTTATGTGGGCCCCATAATGGAAAGCAATTGGATGAAGAAAACGACAAGTATGAGTTTTTTTAAAAATAACGGCGTAGTTGTTACAGTTAACACTGTTAGAAAACTTGGTGGTTAATACACAATAATACGCGGTGTTGCACAGTAGCACACGGTATTGCACCAATTATTGATTCTTACGTAAGAAGGCACTACTCAATAATTGTTACAGTAATTACTGTTCAATATTTTATTTTATTGATTCAATAATTGCTACGTTGATATTTTATATTATTGTTGTTTCAATAATTGTCACTGCACAGTATTTCCCATTATCAGATCAATAATTCATATTATTTGAATAATATTATTAGATAGCATTATTGAAAATGTCTAAGGAAGTTCTGTCTAAGGAGAGGTTTGGTCACCTAATTGCGCGTCAGTAAGGAAAAATCCTTATTGGAAAGCTCCCTCTTTCCTGGGAATGACCTGGTTGTCATTATTGTAATTCTGTAATATTATTTGTGAATAATTAATTATCGATTTATATGATAAGGAAAATATTTATTTTATTTGGATATAAATGGAGAAATTTTTAGAAAAGTGACAATTGTTAAATATTAAAATTTTATCTATATTATAATATTACATTATAAATGTATAATGTGATAATATAATAATATAATAATATAATAATGGTGATATTTTTATAATGAATGTGTGATATATGAGTAATTGAGGAGGAAGAGTATTTTTGTTACAATAAATGCTAAAAACATGTTGGTGGACCCCATTTTTGACTGAAATTTGATTATAGCCTGTAAAATCGTCCGTATGTGAATTTCAGTCAATTTCTGTTTAGAATTTGGAAAAACGTAAAGCTACAAAGTTGTAGAGAATTAAATTTTCTATGAAATAGACATAAAATTCGAATTTTTTTTGATAAAAGGGCTATTTATTATGAATTATTGAAGTTCTAGAATATTGAATCTGAATTGATTTTGTTACAAAAAATATTCAAAACATGTTTTTCATGTTGGTGGGCCCCACTTGCATGTGTAAGATGCTGAAATCAGATTTCAAGTATGCGTAGGAAATTTTTTATAAATAATATTATTTTATTAAATTTTCTGCTTTGGTGTTCTAAGCATTTTCCTATAAATAGGGTGTTTAGGTTAGAATTGAAAATCACACTAGAAACTGAAGTTTTCTCTCTCTATATTATCGAGCGTATTTTTGTGAGTATTTTGATACTTTGAGTGTTACTATACGGTGCAAGTTTCCTTCAAAATTATATCCGACATTCCATTCAGAAGTAATATTCTTTTGAGGTAAGGGATGTTATTTTCTTCGTAAATGATATTATTTCTTTCACTATCATTATACCGGAATATTGATAAGATTTTTCTTGTGAAATTCTTATCTTTTCATGTCGGGGTTCTATTCATGAGTTACTATTCACGAGTTACTATTCATGAGTTACTATTCACAAATTACTATTCACGAGTACTATTCACGAAGCATGATGATTTTTTTTTCTTGTGGAATTTCTACCTTTTAGTGTCGGAGTTACTATTCATGTATACGACACTATTCACAAATACGACACTATTTACAAAAAAATTAAATTTTTATTTCTATGTCCAAGATTGTCTGTTATGGTTCCTATCTTTGATTGATCTATGTTTTGATCTTTATTTTTGAATTCTGCTCCACAATAGTTTATTATGGAGTATTTTTGAACTTGGATAAACTAAAGTACGAATCCCTAATGCTTGTCATTTTATCTCACTGGATTCGTTCTTTAAAATATTTTTCATCATCCTCAGTCCTTAATGGTGATACTTGATTAATATCTTTGGACTATAGTGCAAAGATGAATGATTATGTGATGAATATCTTTGGCCTGTAGCGCAAAGATGAACAAGTGTTGAGATGAACATGACCAACTGATGAATATCTTTGGCCGGTAGTGCAAAGATGAATATTTAATTCAAGATGTATATTGATTGATGTTACAGAGATAAAATATTGATGGACTTTTAAATTCATAGATGATAGTAAATTTCATTCTCTACTTAACTATTCTAATGAATTGTTATTTCTACTGCAGTTGTTGATCTAAAACTTGTTGTCTATTATATTCTATCAGATTTTTTCCTATTGAAGACTAAGAATAATTTGTTGTACATTATCTTAGTCATAATATTCTTTACTGGTCTAGTTGAGCTCACCCTTTTTCTTTTTGTTCCATTTTTCTTCTCAGGAAGCGAGAATATAGCGGGAACTAGTTGGGGTGTGGAGTGATGGTTCAAGATAGTTGTTTTAGTAGTTCTCACTATTTTATAAAATAATGTATCAATAATTGTAATGGGAACTTATTTGAGTGTAGATATTGTCTAGAAGACAATATTTGTATTTAAACTCACAGTTTATATGTTGTTGTATTTTGCACGACAATTGTATTAATGAAGTTGTAGTTATTTTTGTACCATGTATTTGGCGACTCAGAATGGGTGATGTATACCTATTTTGGAGGCGCCACAACAAAGTCATACAATTTTTACTAATTAAATTTCTTAAAGATTAAAATTTACATGATATATATTCAAATATAATTTTTTGTAATTAAAAATTAAAATTTTTACTCCCGTAAAAAGTATAAATTAACGCAATAAAATTATAATTATTTTTTCCAAATATTAAAATTCATGTAAAACAAATTTATTATTACAGAACAAATATTATTATTCATATAAAAAAAGTAATAAAAATTATATTAGTTATTTTTCTCATTTATTAAATAAAACATAAGTCGCACTTAAACATAATTATTTACAATAAAAATGAAAAATATTGTTGTTCAAAAATATATATATATATATATATATATTAAAATAAACATCTTTTTACAAAATAGATGTAGTAATAAATATTATTATACTTTCTTTTATTCAACATTGCACAAAAATATCTAACTGTTTACTAAAAAAATGTAATCAAAATCATAAACATCTCAAATTTTGACATATACTCAAAAAACAATTTAACATATAAAAATCATAATATGAAACTAAAAATTCAAAAAATAATTTTTTTGTTAAACATCAAAAAGTAAACTATCAACATACTCAATCACTCTAATTAGAATAGCTTCATTAATAATTTAATTTAATTTTTTTAATATTTGTACCACTTATCCAAAAATATGTGTTAATTAAACTAATTTTTTTTATAAGTTATCAACAATTTAAATGAGATAGTCTTAAGTACAAATAAAACTATAATTAAAATGAATTGTATTAAAAAAAGATAATTAAACATATATATTATTTAGGAAGTAAAATTTGATAACATACAAGGGTAAATATTTAATTTATCTATTTAGTCAAACCTAAAAACTTAGAGGGGTACTAACTGTTACTTAAAAAACTAGAGGGGGGGGGTGAGTGTTATTATGATTATCTAGAATGGGTGTCATGTATTTTAGTCTTTAAGAAATTTAAAATAGTGTTTGGTTAAATAATTGTAAAAGTGTTTTTAAAAATAAGAAAATGATATACATATCGACAAATATTGACGAAGTTGAATTGTGACCAACGTGGAAACATATGCGATAAAATAGAATAAATTAAAGTGAGACCCTTCTTAATTCATACATATCACATGTGTGCAAATACGTCTCAATCATAATTCGGCTGAAAACTTTCGCAATGTATAACAGAACTTTTAAAAATATTAATGACAAAATTTAAGATAATGGTGTGGTATATATCTCGTATTAATAATTTTATATTTTTTACATTTGTCAAAATGCTTCCCAAAAATACAAAGTTATAGTTCAAGTTAAAGTGTTTTTAAACCCAAATATGTAGTATTCAAAATTGCTCATAGTTAATGATAATATTTTTCATCAACAATAATATCATCGATAGAAAATGTCGTTGACAATGAAGTTCGTTAACTATTAGTATTTTTTATATCTATGTATTAGTTGTCCGCTCTTAAATTCAGTAGTAAAAGGCCGAAGAAGGACAATCACTCATTTTTAATATTGGATTATAGAGTCGACAAAAGAGGGTGAAGCTCTCTAAGACTAACAATTTCTGTCAATGCTCATTCTATTTTTTCTGGGCCAATATTTTTGTGAGTGTGAAAAATTAACGATCTGACAGATAAATTATTATTGTCTACGGATTTTTGATATTGTCGATAGATAGGTCAATCAAAAGTAACCCTATTTCTTGTAGTGGTGATTTCAGAAGGAATGACCTAAATATAAGCTAACCTCTAGTTTGGTGTGTTAATGCAAATAATTGGGAATTTAGTAGTTCAACGTGTAAAATGACTTAATTATAGTAGAAGTATTTTTGGCCCAAAGTATTTCCTTTTTCTAAACAAATTTTAATTAATATGAATAAAATATGTCAAGAATTAATTAAAGGGACTCATTCCCAGTGGTGGAACCAAAAACTTTTGAGAAGGGGGTCAAAATATACTTGTAAAATCATGGCGGCGGCGATACGATCTACAATGGCAGCAACCGACGACGGCAATAGCAGAGATACTAATACCAATGCCTTAAAGATATATAAACTAATAGTAACACCAATGTCTTTCAAACCCATAACTAGTAGTATCCTCTCCATTATATGTTGCAAAAGGCTCATGTTTAATTCTTGCCACAAAACCCACATTATCCAACAAGAGAACAAAATTTACAATATGATTTTCACGTGCAAACAAAAAGCAGAGTTTCCTATGTTCCCATTTTGCAAGGTATGATTCGTAAGCAAATCAAAAGATTATAATTTCATAAATTGTCTCACAAAAGGATATACTCACGGACTCACGATGTCTAGCAAAGAGTCACTTTTAAATTTTATTTTTGTCTTAAAACAAAATAAAAAGTGACTTGAAATACGGTAATTAATTTTCTCTTAAAAGAAATACTAGTATCAATGTTGTGAGAGGAAGATATGAACATTTCTAGTTATTTCTATAAAATTAATTATGAGATAAAAATAAAATTCAAAAGTGATAATTTTTACGAGACATAATGGATATGCTTGGTTCATCACTCCACATGTAACCTGGTTGCTTAGAGGGAAGAATTAATTAATATACACACACATACACTGACACACACACACACACACACACACACACACACACACACATATATATATATATATATATATATAGGCTTATGGATCGAATTCGTAAGCAAATCAAAAAATTGTAGAAGCATAAAGTGCATCAATATTTGTATATATAGGCTTATGGAACCAATAACTTTTTACCATGTATAATTAATTAGACTTATATGAAGAAAGAAAAACACTTACTAGTACAAATATATACCCAGGACAATTGACCCCCTTCGCCCCCCCTTGGTTCTGCCTCTGCTCATTCCTAGTGGCGGATTCAGCCTGAAAGTTCAGTGGGGTGACCATTCCAAATGAAAGGAGATGAATATATTAAATTGATAAGTATTTTTCACAACATTCTCATTTAATTACTACAACAAATTTGTGTTTAGATGCCACTTCTTATGAGACACTTTTTAAAAATTAACAAGCATACACCTTAGAGGATTAATTAACAAGCATACACTTTGATATATTATAAAAAATAATAGGTAGTGTAAGACCCCAACTTATTATAAATGAAATTGAATTTCTCTATTTATTATTTTAAAATATTAAGGGTTGATTTGATTAATGTGGTTAGTTATGGGTAAAATGCGCAAATATTTCAAATAAGCAAGTGGTTATAAAATATTCATTGTTGTCGGGGAATATTCATTTGGTCGTGGAATATTCTTACTGTCAAAAAATATTCGTACGCCGGCGCAGCCTTGTGTGGGCCCCATAACAGAAAGCGATTGGATGAAGAAAATAACAAGTATAACTTTTTATAAATAACGTCATAGTTGTTACTATTAACACTGTGGGAATACCCGGTGGTTTAGACACAGTAGCACACGGTATTGCACAAATTATTGATTCTTACGTAAGAACGCTCTACTCAATAATTGTTACAGTAATTATTGTCAAATATTTTATTTTATTGACTCAATAATTGCTACGTTGATATTTTATATTATTGTTGTTTCAATAATTGTCACTACACAGTATTTTTTATTATCAGATCAATAATTCATATTATTTGAATAATATTATTAGATAGCATTATTGGCAATGTCTAGAAAGTTCTGTCTAAGGAGAGGTTTGGTCACCTAATTGCGCGCCAGTAAGGAGAAATTCTTATTGGAAAGCCCCCTCTTTCTTGGGAACGGCCTAGTTGTTAGTATTGTGATTCTGTAATATTATTTATGAATAATTAATTATTGATGTATATGATAAGGAAAATATTCATTTTATGTGGATATAGATGGAAAAAAAATTTAATGTGACAATTGTTGAAAATTGATATTTTTTCTTTTCTTTTAAAATAATTCATTTAAATATATTATTATATTATAATAATATAATAATAGTGATATTTTACAATGAATATGTGATATACGAATAAATGAGGAGAAAGAGTAATTTTGTTACAAAAAATGTTTAAAACATGTTAAACATGTTCGTGGGCCCCATTTTGTGATTGAAATTGAATTATAGCCCGTAAAATCGTCCGTATATAGATTTCGGTCAATTTTTGCTTGGAATTTGAAAAAACTTAAACTTACAAGGTTGTAGAGAATTGAATTTCTTATGGAATGGACATAAGATTTGAATTTTTATGATAAAAGGGATATTTATTATGAATTATTGAAGTTCCGGAATAATTGATTTTTGAAGTTTTAAATATTTTTTAAAAGAAAAGCGTTTTTTTCATTTTGGTGGGCCCCACATGAGTGGTAAATATGCTAAATTTAGATTTCTAAGGTGGGCGTGAAATTTTTTTAAATATATTAATATTTTATTAAATTTTCTACTTTGGTGTTCTAAGCATTTTCCTATAAATAGGGTGTTTAGGTTAGAATTGAAAATCACACCAGAATCTGAAGTTTTCTCTCTCTATATTATCGAGCGTATTCTTGTGAGTATTTTAATACTTTGAGTGTTGCTATACGGTGCAAGGTCCCTTTAGTGTTATATCTAATATTCCAGCCAGAAGTACTATTCTTTTGAGGTAAGGGATGTTATTTTTTTTATAAATGATATTATTTCTTTCAATATTATTATGCCGGAATATTGGTAAAATTTTTCTTGTAAAATTCTTGTCTTTTGTGTCGGGATTACTATTCACGTATATGGCACTATTCAACAAAAATAAAATTTTCTCTTCTTTGTCTCGGATGTCTATTTTTGTTATTAGCTTTGATTGTATCTATGTCTTGATCTTTATTCTTGAATTTTACTCTACTATGATATATTATGGGGTATTTTTGAACATGGATAAATCGAAGTACGAATCCCTAATATTTGTTCTTTTGTTTCACTGGATTCATTTTTTTTAAAATATTTTTCATCATCTTCAGTCCTAAATGATGATATTATTGAATATTTTTGGCCTATAGTGCAAAGATTATTGATTTTCTAATGAATATCTTTGGCCCGTAGTGCAAAAATGAACAGGTGTTGAGATGAACATGACCAACTGATGAATATGTTTGGCTTGAAGTGCAAAGATGAATATTTGATTAAAGATGTATATTGATTGATGTTACAGGGATAAAATATTGATGATGGACTTTTAAATCATAGAAGATAGTGGATTTCATTCTCTACTTAACTCTTCTAATGATTTGTTATTTCCGCTGCGAATATTGATCTAAAACTTGTTGTTTATTATATTCTATCAGATTTTTCCCTGTTGAGGACTAACGATAATTTGTTCTATATTATCTTATTCATAATCTTCTTTACTGGGCTAGTTGAGCTCACATTTTTCCTTTTTATTCCATTTTTCTTCTCAGGAGGCGAGAATGTAGCGAGTACTAGTCGGGGTATAGAATGATGGTTCTAGAAGTTGTTTTAGTAGTCTGCACTATTTTTTGTAAAATAATGTATCAATAATTGTAATGAGTACTTATTTGGGTGTAGATATTATCTAGATGACAATATTCGTATTTAAACTCACAGTATATGTGTTGTCGTATTTTACACGATAATTGTATTAATAAAGTTGTAGTTGTTTCTGTACCATGTATTTGGCGACTCAGAATGGGTGTTGTATACCTATTTTGGGAGCGTCACAGTTGGTATCAGAGCTTAGGGATATGGTCTCTGGCGGAGATCGGGGAATAGAACTAGGAGGGGAGAGACGAGTAAATCCTTCGCTAGTGTGTCCTACCTAAGCTTATTTGTTGGTTGGTCAGAATATAGGGATATTATGTGATATGTTAATTTCTTGAATTAACCCTTGTTTTATGGAAGTATTTGAGAATGGCGACTAAGAATGTTAACAGTGGAGTAAATGAGACCGTGGAGACACCTTTACTCACCAATCAGGAGAACGTGCAACAGAACGACAATGTTCCTCCTGTAAACAACACCACTGATCAAACGATGAACGACGGGATGTTTAAAAGCTTTTTGCAGTTCATGAAAAATCAGACGAGGGAGACTCATGTACAAATGATAGTAACGCGCAGTTTGTTACAGCCAAGCAGTTCAAAGAGTTGGGACCACCAGAATTCTGGGGAAAGTCGAATCTGATTAAGGCGGAAACGTGGGTCAAGCAAATTACCAAGATATTAGTATTCAATGTCTTGGGATGCACGAAGGAATAGAAGGTTACATTTGCCACCTTTATATTTCAGAGTGAGGCAGATTACTGGTGGGAATCTGTGAAGCGTACCCATCCAGCCGCACTCAACATGTCTTGAGAAACATTTCAGAAACTGTTCAATGACAAGTACTTTCTTGAAAGTATTCGTCATATGAAGGAGGTGGAGTTTATTAGACTGAAACAGAACAACATGACGGTGTCCCATTACGAGGCGAAGTTCACGGAGTTATCCAGGTTTGCACCTCATTTGGTGGATAATGAGGAACGTATGACGCGGATGTTTCTTAGAGGTTTGAAACCCGACATACGTCAATATCTCATTTCTCATAAATTTTCTCTATATTCAGATGTTGTCAACAGGGCTCAATTATTAGAGCGAGATAACGAGTACGTTCAATTGAGGGACCACAACCAGGGTCATACCGGTGACAGCAGTCATCGAAACAACTATAATTAGCGGGGAAAGAAAAATACAGACAAAAGCGGTAACCACTCTTGTGGTAATCGTGGCCATGATAATAAAAGAAGCGAGTCGGGAGGAGATTTTAAAAAGAGAAGGTACAATAATGACAATGTGAAGACATCAGCACCAGCATCAACTATTTCTAAGGGAGAAGAACGACCACCGGTCATATGCTATAAATGCGAGAAAGAGGGACATATCAGCCTAAACTGTCCACAACAATTCAAAGTATTGTATAATTATGGAAAGAAAGGACATATCGCTCGAGATTATACTATAGTGAAACTAAGTCCAGCAGGGATGGTGACTCAAAAGGCTATCCCAGAAAAGTCAAAGTCGGCGGTTCGTGGAAGAGTGTTTGTCGTGACTGGCCAAAATGCGAGGAACTCGAACGAGGTGATCACGGGTAAGCTAATCATAAATTCTTGCGAAGTTTATACCTTACTATATACCGGTTCCACCCATTCATTTATCTTTCCTGCTTATGCTCAACGTTTAAACTTGACTCCGGAGAAATTAGACTTTGATTTATCTATGGACACTCCGTTAAGAGAAACTTTCATTACATCCACTGTTTATAAATCTTGTTTGATCCAAGTTGGCACCATCACATTACCCATTGATCTTATCTCTTTAAAGATACTTGCTTTTGATGTGATTTTAGGGATTGATTGGTTAATTACTCATTATGCCAAAATTAATTATTTTCGTAAGGTTGTTAGTTTTCATATTCCTAACCAACCTGTTATTCGAATTTAAGCAACTAAACCACTAAAATCAATCAATATTATATCAAGCCATAAAGTCATTCGTTTATTAAAAAACGAATGTCAAGCTTTCTTAGCCCATGTCATGGACTTGAACAAAAACACGCCAGATTTGAAAAATATTTTCGTTGTTAGTGAATTTTCTGACGTATTTCCTGAAGAACTTCCCGGTCTACCCCTAAAACGTGAAGTTGAATTCTTTATTGATCTTGAACATGGTACAAAGCCCATTTCTAAAACCCCATATTGAATGGCTCCTATTGAACTTCAGGAGTTAAAGGTCCAACTACAGGAGTTGTTGGACATCGGTTTTATTCGTCCTAATACATCTCCTTGGGGTGCTCCTGTTTTATTCATAAAGAAGAAAGACGAGAGTATGCGACTTTGTATTGATTATCGGGAATTGAACCATGTCACCATCAAGAATAGGTAACTGCTACCTCGCATTGATGACCTGTTTGACCAGTTGCAAGGAGCACAATTCTTTTCAAAGATCGATCTTCGTTCTGGATATCATCAGCTGATGATTAGAACTGAGGATATTCCAAAGATTGCCTTTAGAACTCGGTACGAGCATTATGAATTCTTAGTCATGTCTTTTGGATTAACTAATGCTCCTGCGGCTTTCATGGATATGATGAATCGAGTATTCAAGGAATATTTAGATCAGTTCGTTGTTGTCTTTATTGATGACATCCTCATCTATTCCAAAAGCCGTGAAGATCATGAGCACCATTTGAAGTTGGTACTTCAAAGGCTTCGTAAAAATAAGCTATATGCCAAGTTAAAGAAATGTGAGTTCTAGCTTGAAGAAGTAGCATTCCTTGGGTATGTGGTGTCAAAATCTGAAGTATCTGTTGACCCGACGAAGATTGAAGCAATACAAAGTTGAGAGCAACCGAAATCGGTGACCGAAGTACGTAGCTTTCTGGGTTTAGCTGGTTATTATCAGAGATTTGTGGAAGGATTTTCTCGATCGCTACTCCGTTAACTCAGTTGACTCGGAAAGATACAAAATTCGTATGGAGCGAGGAATGCGAGAAGAGTTTTCAAGAGCTTAAGAAGAGACTCATTTTAGCACCTGTTCTGACAATACCATCTGGTTTGGATGAATTTGTTATCTACAGCGATACTTCAGGCAAATGGTTAGGATGTATTCTCATGCAACATGGGAAAGTCATAGTCTATGCCTTGCGACAACTTAAAAAATATGAAAGGAATTATCCTACTCATGATCTAGAGTTGGCAGCAGTCGTTTTCGCGCTAAAGATCTGGAGGCATTATCTATATGGGGAGAAAGTGGAGATATATTCAGACCATAAAAGCCTCAAATATTTCTTCACCCAAAAAGAACTCAACATGCGACAACGACGTTGGCTCGAGCTGTTGAAAGACTACGACCATACCATTCAATACCATCTTGGAAAAGCAAACGTGGTAGCTAACGCATTGAGTAGAAGATCATATGCGGGAACGAGTGTGATGTTGTCAACACAAAGGCTCATTTTGTGTGATTTACAAAAGATGAAGATAGAATTCAAGACTTCGGGTGTAAGACCCCAACTTTTATGAATAAAGATGATTTTTTTCTATAAATATCATTTTTGAATATTAAGGTTTGAATTTGTTATAATGTTATAGTTGTGGGTAATATTTATGAATTTTGTAAAGTAAGCAAGTTGTTATATAATATTCGATTGGTCGGGAAATATTCGTACGACGGCACAATCATTAGTGGACCCCACAACGTAATTATTGTCGGAATGAGAAAACGACAGAAATATCTTTTTATGAAAATAACGGCGAAAGTTTTACCGTTAACTGTTGAAATAACGGGTGTTAAAAGTAGAGTAATACGCGTGGTTGCATAGTAGCACACAGTATTGATTATTGATGCTTACGTGAGAAGTTACTCAATTATACTCAATTATTACTATAGTAATTGCTGCATCATATCTCTCATATTATTGATTCAATTATTATCATAGTATCATCTACATAATATTTTATATTATTAAATCAATAATTGAGATGACAAAGTTATTAATATTATTATTTGTAATATTGACGATATCTAGAAGTTCTGTCAATGAGAGGTTTGGTCACCTAATTGCGCGCCAATAGGGAGAAATCCTTATTGGAAAGCCCCCTCTTTCCTGGGAACGACCTGATTGTTAAATATTGCGAATTATAATAATGATAATAAATGTTGTTAAAATTATTGAGGGGATTTTTTTATGAAGTATTTGTTGCTTATTATATGGACCCTCATTTAATTATTTTTTTTAAATAGTCGGTAGAAAGTTATTTATTATATTAAAGGTGGGGGCCCACAAGTGAAAATGACATTTGGGGTGGGGGAGATATATTTGTCACGGATTTAGGAAATGGCAAGATGGTGGGAGTATATTTATATATATAATATATTATAATAAATTTTATTTTTTTATGAAAAATAGAATATATTATATTTTATTATGCATAGTGTTTGCATAGTGCCTGCATAGTAAATGCACAGTAACTTTTGAAAAAAATTCAGACGTTTTGAAAATCGTCCGTGAATTTTTTTTTTAAAAAACTGTGCGTCCGTGATTCAAAATTCTAAATAATATCATTCCGTTCTCCTATAAATAGGATGCTTAGTTATAATTGAAAATCACACCAGAATCAGAGAATTCTTCTTCTATAATATTGAGCATATTTCTTTCGAGTTTTAGAATGTTTTGAGCATAGAAAATAGTGAAAGTTTTCTTCAAGAATATCCCCGCTATACCAGTTGGAATACTCTTCTTTTCAAGGTAAGGGATGTTATTTTTGTTCAATATTCGCTTGAAATAATATTTTCTTCTATACTCTGTAGTATGTAAGTAATATTATTTCGTTTCAGATTTCAAATTCTATACTCATTTGGTTAAAGTTTTGGTTTCTATACTCCATAAAATTAGTAGAATATCCTTGATATTTGTGCTTTATCCAGTATCTTTTCATGAAAATATTATTCTGAGCATTCTTGATAAGTTTTAACTTTTGCAAGCCAGAGTACTATTCACGGGATACTATTCACTCGAATACCATTCACCCGTGGTACTATTCAAGATAAAAATTGATTCATTTTCAGTTCAAATTATTTTTGGTACAATATTATTCTTGAATTTTACTCCACAAAGCAGTATCATGTTGACAATTTGGACGTTATTGAATTCTGGATAAATTAAATTATAAATCTTTAAAATTTATCCTTGAACTTGTTTTATTGAATTCTTATATCATTGTCATCATCTTCATGCTTATATTATCTTGAAAGTCATGTTGTGTATAGATGGACTTGGTATGATTATGACCAGGGATTATTCGGTATAATCATGACCGTAATGTTACAAATGATGTGGTAAAAGCCCTCATTGGCCCGTAGTGCATTGATGGACAGTTGTTTGCATGATCATGACCATTGATGAATACACGAATATCCTTGGCCCGTAGTGCATAGATAATTCGTGGTCGTGATACTAATGAATATCCTTGGCCGTAGTACAAAGGTGATTCGATGATGTGGATTATTTATTAAGTTGAGTCTCAGCGATAAAATTTATGATAAACCTTTTAAATCATAGAAGATAGTAGATTTTATTTTCTATTTGACTCTTCTAATGGATTGCTTGTTCCGCTGCAGTTAAACTTGATGTTTGTAATATTTTATCAGTTTAACACTGTTGAATACTAACGATAAATTATTCTGCATTATCTTAGTCATAATATTTCTTACTGGGCTAGTTGAGCTCACCCTTTGCTTTCATTGTTCTCTTCAGGAAATGAGAATATAGCTGGGACTAGTCGAGAAACGGAGTGAGGGTCCAGATGATAGCATTAGTAGTCCTCACTATTCTGTTAAAAAATATGATAATAAATGTAATGAGGACTTCATTGAGAGTGGATATTGTCTAGATGACAATATTCATATTAAAACTCTCAGTTTATGTTTTGTCGTATTTTACACGACAGTTGTATTACTAAATTGTATTTAAATTTTGTACCATGTATTTGACGACTCAAGATGGGTGATGTATATCTATTTTGAGGGCGTCACAGTTGGTATCTGAGCTTAGGGATATGATCCCTGGCTGAGATGTGAGATTAGAACTAGGAGGGGAGAGACGGGTAATTCCTTCATTAGTATGACCTACCTAAGTTTAATTGGTATTTAATTAGTCGGTCAGAATATAGGGATAATTTGTTGCATGTCAATTAACCCTTTTTTGTTTGCAGTATTTTAAAATGACATCGAGAATGTTGAAAATAGCAATGGAGCATATGAGAACGTTGAATCACCAATGATCAATAACTAGGAAATATGCATCAGGAAGGAAACAATCGACTTGTAAACAACAACAACACCGACCAAATGATGAACGATGTAATGTTTAGGAGCTTTCTACAATTCATGCAACATCAGGCGAGAGAGTCTCCTGTCCAAAATGCAGGTGCCAACACTGGCAACTCTCGGACGGTCACCGCTAAGCAGTTCAAGGAGCTGGGACCATCGAAGTTTATTGGAGAGCCAAAACCACTTAAGGCGGAGACGTGGATAAAGCAGATCACCAAGATATTTGATATCTTGGGATACTTTGCCACTTTCATGTTGCGAAGAGAAGCAGATTACTGGTGGGAATCTATAAATCGTACCCAGCCTGCCGCACTGAAGATGACTTGGGAGAAGTTCCAAGAACTGTTCAACGACAAGTACTTTCCTGAAAGTATTCGTCACATGAAAGAGGTAGAGTTCATCAAGCCGGAGCAAAAACAACATGATCGTGTCACAGTACGAAAGCCAAGTTTGCCGAGTTGTCCCGTTTGCATCCCACTTAGTTGATAACGAGGAGAGAATGACACGGATGTTTCTAAGAGGTTTGAAACCCGAGATACTTCAATACCTTATCTCTCACAAACTGTGTTTGTAATTAGATGTTGTAAATAGGGCTCAGTTATTGGAGCGCGACAATGAGTCAACCCAACCAAGAGAGAGCAGCTGACAAAATGATAATACTAGTGGTAGCAGTCATCGAAGAGGTGACAACAAGCGTGGAGGAAATCATTAGGCCAGAAATGGTAGCCACTTCGGTGGTAATCATGGCCAAAACAATAAGAGTGGATATGTCAAGAAGAGGAGATTCAACAATAGTGGAAAGACGTCAGCACCGGCACCCGTTGTTAAGGAAGGAGAACGACCACCTATCATATGCTTTAAATGAGGAGAGGAGGAATACATTAGTCCAAACTGCGCGATGCAGTCCAAAGCATGTTACAATTGTGGAAGAGAAGGTCACCTAGCCCGATTTTTTCGTGCACCAAAGTCAAGTCCAGCTGGGATGGAGGCATCAATGGTCATCCCGGACAAGACAAAATCGGTAGTTTAAGGGAGAGCGTTTGTCGTGACCTCCCAGAAAACAAGGAACCCGAACGAGGTCATCACGGGTAAGCTTATCATAAACTCTAGCGAATCTATACCTTATTCGATACCGGTTCTACCCATTCTTTTATTTCTCCTACTTGCGCTCAACGTTTAAATTTTACTCCGGAGAAATTAGACTTGAACTTATCTATTGAAACTTCGTTAGGAGAAACCTTCATTATATCCACTGTTTATAAGTCTTGTTTGGTTCAAATCGGTACCCTCACATTACCTGTTGATCTTATTTTATCGAAAATAATTGCATTTGACGTAATTCTAGGGATTGATTGGTTAACTACATCCATGTAAAAAATGATTGTTTTCGTAAGGTTATTAGCTTTCATATTCCTAACCAACCTATTATGCAAATTCAAGAAACCAAACCATTAAAATCAATCACTGTCATCTCAAGCCATAAAGTTATTCGTTTATTGAAAAACAGATGTCAAGCTTTCTTAGCTCATGTCACAGATTTAAACAAAAATACATCAGTTTTGAATGATATTTCTATTGTTAATAAATTTCCTGACTTATTCCCTGAATAACTTCCTGGCCTACCCCCAGAGCGTGAAATTAATTTAATTTTGTATCGACCTTGAACCCGGTACAAAACTCATTTCTAAAGCCCCATATCGAATGGCTCCTATTGAACTTCAGGAGTTAAAGACCCAACTGCAGGAATTGTTAGACATCGATTTCATTCGTCTAGTACGTCTCCTTGAGGTGCTCCTGTTTTATTCATAAAGAAGAAAGATGGGAGTATGCGACTTTGTATTGATTATCGAGAGTTGAATCATCTCACCATCAAAAATAG
The DNA here is from genome assembly GCA_016801055.1 of Panax notoginseng. Classification (NCBI taxonomy): domain Eukaryota; kingdom Viridiplantae; phylum Streptophyta; class Magnoliopsida; order Apiales; family Araliaceae; genus Panax; species Panax notoginseng. Next base: position 216,456,090 of record CM029014.1, on the reverse strand, counting down.
GTACACATTGCCACGTATTGATGACCTGTTTGACCAGTTGCAAGGCACCACTACAAAAAAATGGGGCTTTAGTAATAATCGATTTTCGTTGCTAAAGGTGCCAAATTTCGTTGCAAAAGGGTTTTGGCAACGACTTTTACTGTCGTTGCGTCTTTCGTTGCGCAATGAGCGTTGCTAATTGTTCCGCAACGAATGTTTTTTTTTTCGTTGCAAAAAGTAATACATTTTGCAACGAAATTTGGCTTTCGTACAGAGACATCGATCCTTAGCAACAAAATGTATTGTTATAGAATAACTAAAATTTCGTTACTAAAAACCCCATTTCGTTGCAAAAGCCTGCTAATTGGCAACGAAATGAACTCTTTTTTTTTGCAACGACCATACATTTTCGTTGCAATTGACACCATTTTACAACGACATTTTTCGTTGCAGTAAATTATGGAAATTGTTGCGTAAA